>JAOTOM010001349.1:0-65951 GCA_034440615.1 Ashinkailepas kermadecensis
CCTGGCAGGGTGACATGGCCACACTGAGTCTGGAGGAACCCTGGCAGGGTGACATGGCCACACTGAGTCTGAGGAACCCTGGCAGGGTGGCACAGTGGTGCTGAGTCTGTGGAGCCCTGGCAGGGTGACATGGCCACACTGAGTCTGAGGAACCCTGGCAGGGTGACACGGTGCCACTGAGTCTGAGGAACCCTGGCAGGGTGACATGGCCACACTGAGTCTGTGGAACCCTGGCAGGGTGACAGTGGCCCACTGAGTCTGAGGAACCCTGGCAGGGTGACATGGCCACACTGAGTCTGTGGAGGCCCTGGCAGGGCGACACAGTGGTACTGAGTCTGAGGAACCCTGGCAGGGTGACATGGCCACACTGAGTCTGTGGAACCCTGGCAGGGTGACATGGCCACACTGAGTCTGAGGAACCCTGGCAGGGTGACATGGCCACACTGAGTCTGTGGAGCCCTGGCAGGGTGACATGGCCACACTGAGTCTGAGGAACCCTGGCAGGGCGACACGGTGACACTGAGTCTGAGGAACCCTGGCAGGGTGACATGGCCACACTGAGTCTGGAGGAACCCTGGCAGGGTGACATGGCCACACTGAGTCTGAGGAACCCTGGCAGGGTGACATGGCCACACTGAGTCTGTGGAACCCTGGCAGGGGACACGGTGACACCGAGTCTGAGGAACCCTGGCAGGGTGACATGGCCACACTGAGTCTGAGGAACCCTGGCAGGGTGACATGGCCACACTGAGTCTGAGGAACCCTGGCAGGGGTGACATGGCCACACTGAGTCTGTGGACCCTGGCAGGGCGACACAGTGGCACTGAGTCTGAGGAACCCTGGCAGGGCGACATGGCCACACTGAGTCTGAGGAACCCTGGCAGGGTGACATGGCCACACCGAGTCTGTGGAACCCTGGCAGGGCGACACGGTGACACCGAGTCTGGAGGAACCCTGGCAGGGTGACATGGCCACACTGAGTCTGTGGAGCCCTGGCAGGGCGACACAGTGGTACTGAGTCTGAGGAACCCTGGCAGGGTGACATGGCCACACTGAGTCTGTGGAGCCCTGGCAGGGCGACACAGTGGTACTGAGTCTGAGGAACCTGGCAGGGTGACATGGCCACACTGAGTCTGTGGAGCCCTGGCAGGGCGACACAGTGGTACTGAGTCTGAGGAACCCTGGCAGGGTGACATGGCCACACTGAGTCTGTGGAGCCCTGGCAGGGCGCACTGAGTCTGGGAGCCCTGGCAGGGTGACATGGCTACACTGAGTCTGTGGAGCCCTGGCAGGGTGACACAGTGGTACTGAGTCTGAGGAACCCTGGCAGGGTGACATGGCCACACTGAGTCTGAGGAACCCTGGCAGGGCGACACAGTGGTACTGAGTCTGTGGAGCCCTGGCAGGGCGACACAGTGGTACTGAGTCTGAGGAACCCTGGCAGGGTGACATGGCCACACTGAGTCTGTGGAACCCTGGCAGGGTGACATGACCACACTGAGTCTGAGGAACCCTGGCAGGGTGACATGGCCACACTGAGTCTGAGGAACCCTGGCAGGGTGACATGGCCACACTGAGTCTGTGGAGCCCTGGCAGGGCTGACACAGTGGCGGCACGTGAGTCTGTGAGGAACCCTGGCAGGGTGACATGGACAGTCTGTGGGTGGGCAGGACGACACCTGGGGTCTGAGTCTGAGGAACCCTGGCAGGGTGACATGGCCACACGGTGACATGGCACTGAGTCTGTGGAGCCCTGGCAGGGTGACACAGTGGTACTGAGTCTGTGGAGCCCTGGCAGGGTGACATGGCCACACTGAGTCTGTGGAGCCCTGGCAGGGCGACACAGTGGTACTGAGTCTGAGGAACCCTGGCAGGGTGACATGGCCACACTGAGTCTGTGGAGCCCTGGCAGGGCGACACAGTGGTACTGAGTCTGAGGAACCCTGGCAGGGGTGACATGGCCACACTGAGTCTGTGGAGCCCTGGGGGGCGACACAGTGGTACAGTCTGGGAACCCTGGGGTGACATGGCCACACTGAGTCTGTGGAGCCCTGGCAGGGCGACACAGTGGTACTGAGTCTGAGGAACCCTGGCAGGGTGACATGGCCACACCGAGTCTGTGGAGCCCTGGCAGGGCGACACAGTGGCCACCTGAGTCTGAGGAACCCTGGCAGGGTGACATGGCCACACTGAGTCTGAGGAACCCTGGCAGGGTGACATGACCACACTGAGTTGGGGAACCTGGGGGGTGACATGGCCCCACTGAGTCTGTGGAACCCTGGCAGGGTGACATGGCCACACTGAGTCTGTGGAACCCTGGCAGGGGCGACACAGTGCCACTGAGTCTGAGGAGCCCTGGCAGGGTGACAAGTGGCCACACTGAGTCTGAGGAACCCTGGCAGGGGTGACATGGCCACACTGAGTCTGTGGAACCCTGGCAGGGCGACACAGTGGTACTGAGTCTGAGGAACCCTGGCAGGGTGACATGGCCACACTGAGTCTGTGGAGCCCTGGCAGGGCGACACAGTGGTACTGAGTCTGAGGAACCCTGGCAGGGTGACATGGCTACACTGAGTCTGTGGAACCCTGGCAGGGCGACACAGTGGTACTGAGTCTGAGGAGCCCTGGCAGGGTGACATGGCCACACTGAGTCTGTGGAGACCCTGGCAGGGCGACACAGTGGTACTGAGTCTGAGGAACCCTGGCAGGGTGACATGGCCACACTGAGTCTGTGGAGCCCTGGCAGGGTGACACAGTGGTACTGAGTCTGAGGAACCCTGGCAGGGTGACATGGCCACACTGAGTCTGAGGAACCCTGGCAGGGTGACATGGACTGAGGAACCCTGGCAGGGTGACACAGTGGTACTGAGTCTGTGGAGCCCTGGCAGGGCGACATGGCCACACTGAGTCTGAGGAACCCTGGCAGGGTGACATGGCCACACTGAGTCTGTCGAACCCTGGCAGGGTGACATGGCCACACTGAGTCTGTGGAACCCTGGCAGGGTGACATGGCCACACTGAGTCTGTGGAACCCTGGCAGGGTGACATGGCCACACTGAGTCTGAGGAACCCTGGCAGGGTGACATGGCCACACTGAGTCTGAGGAACCCTGGCAGGGTGACATGGCCACACTGGAGTCTGAGGAACCCTGGCAGGGTGACATGGCCACACTGAGTCTGAGGGAACCTGGCAGGGGTGACATGGCCACACCGAGTCTGTGGAGCCCTGGCAGGGCGACACGGTGACACCGAGTCTGAGGAACCCTGGCAGGGTGACATGGCCACACTGAGTATGTGGAACCCTGGCAGGGCGACACAGTGGTTGAGTCTGAGGAACCCTGGCAGGGTGACATGGCCACACTGAGTCTGTGGAGCCCTGGCAGGGTGACATGGCCACACTGAGTCTGTCGAGCCCTGGCAGGGTGACACAGTGGTACTGAGTCTGTGGAGCCCTGGCAGGGTGACATGGCCACACTGAGTCTGTGGAGCCCTGGCAGGGTGACACAGTGGTACTGAGTCTGAGGAACCCTGGCAGGGTGACATGGCCACACTGAGTCTGTGGAACCCTGGCAGGGTGACACAGTGGTACTGAGTCTGAGGAACCCTGGCAGGGTGACATGGCCACACTGAGTCTGTGGAACCCTGGCAGGGCGACACGGTGGCACCGAGTCTGAGGAACCCTGGCAGGGTGACATGGCCACACTGAGTCTGAGGAACCCTGGCAGGGTGACATGGCCACACTGAGTCTGTGGAACCCTGGCAGGGCGACACGGTGACACCGAGTCTGAGGAACCCTGGCAGGGTGACATGGCCACACTGAGTCTGAGGAACCCTGGCAGGGTGACATGGCCACACTGAGTCTGAGGAACCCTGGCAGGGTGACATGGCCACACTGAGTCTGTGGAGCCCTGGCAGCGCGGCACGGTGACACCGAGTCTGAGGAACCCTGGCAGGGTGACATGGCCACACTGAGTCTGAGGAACCCTGGCAGGGTGACATGGCCACACTGAGTCTGTGGAGCCCTGGCAGCGCGGCACGGTGACACCGAGTCTGAGGAACCCTGGCAGGGTGACATGGCCACACTGAGTCTGTGGAGCCCTGGCAGGGCGACACGGTGCCGCTGAGTCTGAGGAGCCCTGGCAGGGCGACACGGTGACACCGAGTCTGAGGAACCCTGGCAGGGTGACATGGCCACACCGAGTCTGTGGAGCCCTGGCAGGGCGACACGGTGACACCGAGTCTGAGGAACCCTGGCAGGGTGACATGGCCACACTGAGTCTGTGGAGCCCTGGCAGGGTGACACAGTGGTACTGAGTCTGAGGAGCCCTGGCAGGGTGACATGGCCACACTGAGTCTGTGGAGCCCTGGCAGGGTGACATGGCCACACTGAGTCTGTGGAGCCCTGGCAGGGTGACACAGTGGTACTGAGTCTGAGGAACCCTGGCAGGGTGACATGGCCACACTGAGTCTGTGGAGCCCTGGCAGGGCGACACAGTGGTACTGAGTCTGAGGAACCCTGGCAGGGTGACATGGCCACACTGAGTCTGTGGAGCCCTGGCAGGGCGACACAGTGGTACTGAGTCTGAGGAACCCTGGCAGGGTGACATGGCCACACTGAGTCTGTGGAGCCCTGGCAGGGCGACACAGTGGTAACTGAGTCTGAGGAACCCTGGCAGGGTGACATGGCCACACTGAGTCTGTGGAGCCCTGGCAGGGCGACACAGTGGTACTGAGTCTGAGGAACCCTGGCAGGGTGACATGGCCACACTGAGTCTGTGGAGCCCTGGCAGGGCGACACGGTGACACCGAGTCTGAGGAACCCTGGCAGGGTGACATGGCCACACTGAGTCTGTGGAACCCTGGCAGGGCGACACAGTGGTACTGAGTCTGAGGAACCCTGGCAGGGTGACATGGCCACACTCGAGTCTGTGGAGCCCTGGCAGCGCCGACACCGGTCTGAGGAACCCTGGCAGGGTGACATGGCCACACTGAGTCTGTGGAGCCCTGGCAGGGCGACACGGTGCCGCTGAGTCTGAGGAACCCTGGCAGGGTGACATGGCCACACTGAGTCTGTGGAACCCTGGCAGGGCGACACAGTGGTACTGAGTCTGAGGAACCCTGGCAGGGTGACATGGCCACACTGAGTCTGTGGAGCCCTGGCAGGGTGACACAGTGGTACTGAGTCTGAGGAGCCCTGGCAGGGTGACATGGCCACACTGAGTCTGTGGAGCCCTGGCAGGGCGACACAGTGGTACTGAGTCTGAGGAACCCTGGCAGGGTGACATGGCCACACTGAGTCTGTGGAACCCTGGCAGGGCGACACGGTGACACCGAGTCTGAGGAACCCTGGCAGGGTGACATGGCCACACTGAGTCTGAGGAACCCTGGCAGGGTGACATGACCACACTGAGTCTGAGGAACCCTGGCAGGGCGACACAGTGGTACTGAGTCTGAGGAACCCTGGCAGGGTGACATGGCCACACTGAGTCTGTGGAACCCTGGCAGGGTGACACGGTGACACCGAGTCTGAGGAACCCTGGCAGGGTGACATGGCCACACTGAGTCTGAGGAACCCTGGCAGGGTGACATGACCACACTGAGTCTGAGGAACCCTGGCAGGGTGACATGGCCACACCGAGTCTGTGGAGCCCTGGCAGCGCGGCACGGTGACACCGAGTCTGAGGAACCCTGGCAGGGTGACATGGCCACACTGAGTCTGTGGAACCCTGGCAGGGCGACACAGTGGTACTGGGTCTGAGGAACCCTGGCAGGGTGACATGGCCACACTGAGTCTGTGGAGCCCTGGCAGGGTGACACAGTGGTACTGAGTCTGTGGAGCCCTGGCAGGGTGACATGGCCACACTGAGTCTGTGGAACCCTGGCAGGGTGACACAGTGGTACTGAGTCTGAGGAACCCTGGCAGGGTGACATGGCCACACTGAGTCTGTGGAACCCTGGCAGGGTGACACAGTGGTACTGAGTCTGAGGAACCCTGGCAGGGTGACATGGCCACACTGAGTCTGTGGAACCCTGGCAGGGCGACACAGTGGTACTGAGTCTGAGGAACCCTGGCAGGGTGACATGGCCACACTGAGTCTGTGGAACCCTGGCAGGGTGACACAGTGGTACTGAGTCTGAGGAACCCTGGCAGGGTGACATGGCCACACTGAGTCTGTGGAGCCCTGGCAGGGTGACACGGCCACACCGAGTCTGAGGAACCCTGGCAGGGTGACATGGCCACACTGAGTCTGTGGAGCCCTGGCAGGGTGACATGGCCACACTGAGTCTGTGGAACCCTGGCAGGGTGACACAGTGGTACTGAGTCTGAGGAACCCTGGCAGGGTGACATGGCCACACTGAGTCTGTGGAACCCTGGCAGGGTGACACAGTGGTACTGAGTCTGAGGAACCCTGGCAGGGTGACATGGCCACACTGAGTCTGTGGAGCCCTGGCAGGGTGACATGGCCACACTGAGTCTGAGGAACCCTGGCAGGGTGACATGGCCACACCGAGTCTGTGGAACCCTGGCAGGGTGACATGGCCACACTGAGTCTGAGGAACCCTGGCAGGGTGACATGGCCACACTGAGTCTGTGGAGCCCTGGCAGGGCGACACAGTGGTACTGAGTCTGAGGAACCCTGGCAGGGTGACATGGCCACACTGAGTCTGTGGAACCCTGGCAGGGTGACACAGTGGCTACTGAGTCTGAGGAACCCTGGCAGGGTGACATGGCCACACTGAGTCTGTGGAACCCTGGCAGGGCGACACAGTGGTACTGAGTCTGAGGGAACCCTGGCAGGGTGACATGGCCACACTGAGTCTGTGGAACCCTGGCAGGGTGCACAGTGGACACTGAGTCTGAGGAACCCTGGCAGGGTGACATGGCCACACTGAGTCTGTGGAACCCTGGCAGGGTGACACAGTGGTACTGAGTCTGAGGAGCCCTGGCAGGGTGACATGGCCACACTGAGTCTGTGGAGCCCTGGCAGGGCGACACAGTGGTACTGAGTCTGAGGAACCCTGGCAGGGTGACATGGCCACACTCTGAGTCTGAGGAACCCTGGCAGGGTGACATGGCCACACTGAGTCTGTGGAACCCTGGCAGGGTGACACAGTGGTACTGAGTCTGAGGAACCCTGGCAGGTGACATGGCCACACTGAGTCTGTGGAGCCCTGGCAGGGTGACACAGTGGTAGAGTCTGTGGAGCCCTGGCAAGCGACACAGCGATATTGAGTCAGAGGGACTGGAGTGGAGAGATTCTGTATGTGTTGTTCCACTGTGTGCGTTGGTATGACGCTGTATGACACTACATGTAATTTCACGTCTTTTGCCAGTCTGTCCCCTTGCAATGTTACCATGTCTCTGAAGATGAGGCAGACCAAGTATATATAATGCATCGTACTCTGTATACGATTCGGAAAAGAATCAGTATATGAATCATGGGCTATGGCTAGGATGGTGTAACGGAGTATGTGTAACGTGGAGACTTCACATAATACGTCTTGGCCCAGTAAGCTGTGATCACGATTACGTACTGGGGCTGCCATGACCGGTCATGCCGGCATGCAAATGATGACATTGATTACTTGCAGCAATCCAGAGCCGGAGTGTGATGACCTGTGCGTCGCGCTGCAGATATACGCCCGGAACAGCCCCAACTCGTGCGTGCTGGACGTGGAGGGTCAGATGGCGGTCAAGTTCCGTCTGGGCTACCAGGACCTCAACTGTGACGTTCACCAGGACCCGCCGGGCGTCTTCTCGTCCGACATCATCATACAGGTGCGACGGGCCACTGGCGGCATGCTGGATGTACGATATATTATTATACGATGTGGTGAGGTCGAATTAATATAGTGTCACATCACACCAACACATAATCAAGTATACGCCACTCCACGTACGATTGCAACAATTAACTGTAATTTTCCGTCGTTTTAACCTCATCACACATTCGAAATTTAGCACGATTACTAAACTATGGGTACTGCCATATATGACAGTACCTGTCAACTGTCATTGCTCATGCACATTTCACGCATTTACATGCAAAGCACGTATATTTTCTCTACGTTTTGCAGTAGTTTCTGCATACATGGATTTGTGCTTAAGCGGAGGTCGATTAAATATTGTGTAGCATGTTTATATATATATAAACATGCTACACAATATTTAATCGACCTCCGCTTAAGCACAAATCCATGTATGCAGAAACTACTGCAAAACGTAGAGAAAATGTACGTGCTTTGCATGTAAATGCGTGAAATGTGCATGAGCAATGACAAGTTGTATACATCATGACACCAGAGTTGAAGTCTTAAATCTGTCTTGTGCACCTGCTTGTACGAAATATTCACACACGCATACACAAACACAGACACATACACACACACACACACATATATATATATATATATATATATATATATATATATATATATATATATATATGCATGTCATTATCTGGGCATATCCAGACTAGCCAGTGCTAGGCCCCCATAATTATATTTGATGGATGTGGGGCGGTTCCGCGGACTAACGATAAAACAGTCCTGTGTGCTTCAAATGGCACTGACAATGCCGACTTTAGCAAAAGTACCGCGCCTTCACAAGTCTTCATTCACCGCCCACCGCTTAATGACACGGCTCGTGAGGCCGACAGACTCTGAACGTGACAGTCTTGACAGCGATAATGTAGGACGTTCGGGCCGTAGGACGGGCGGGCGGACCACATCACGCTCCGCAGGGTGCCCCCGAGCCGGGGAAGAGCCGATGGGCGGGTGACACCGGAGCCGGATGTGTTACCAGGCTAAGTCGGCAGCCCATCGTCCAGGGTACCCCCGAGCCGGGGAAGAGCCGATGGGCGGGTGACACCGGAGCCGGATGTGTTACCAGGCTAAGTCGGCAGCCCATCGTCCAGGGTACCCCCGAGCCGGAAAACAGCCGGTGGGCGGGTGACACCGGAGCCGGATGTGCTACCAGGCTAGGTCGGCAGCCCATCGTCCAGGGTACCCCCGAGCCGGAGAACAGCCGGTGGACGGGTGACACCGGAGCCGGATGTGTTACCAGGCTAAGTCGGCAGCCCATCCTCCAGGGTACCCCGGAGCCGGAAAACAGCCGGTGGGCGAGTGACACCGGAGCCGGATGTGCTACCAAGCTAGGTTGGCAGCCCATCGTCCAGGGTACCCCGAGTCGGAGAAGTGCCGATGGGCGGGTAACACCGGAGCCGGATGTGCTACCAGGCTAGGTCGGCAGCCCATCGTCCAGGGTACTCCCGAGCCGGAGAACAGCCGGTAGGCGAGTGACACCGGAGCCGGGTGACCAAGCTAAGTTGGCAACCCATCGTCCAGGCAAACGAAGGCAGTTTGGCATGACAAAGGACGACACAAAGATACGCTAACGGTATGCGGATGATATTTGCGCAAGACCTGTGAAATGCATAGATGCACGTGTGGAATGATGGATTACAGACAGGGTGTAAGACAGCATGTATGTTATTTTCCTTCTTCCGATTCATTTCTTTCGTTGTTCATGAAAGACATCTTAAGTTCAATCACAACTCACAAGATGCAGCAAGCGGCACAACTGGGCTTTCCAGCTGCATTCACTTCCGTAATTGCAGCTAGAAAGTCTCAAATATCCACGGTATAACCTCACCCGATTTATCCTTAGTTTAAGGTTTCCATAGTACATGATCCCTAGTCTTCTGATTCCCGGAAGTACCTATTTGAACCAAAAGGCAACCTCCAAAACCTCCAACTTCTGCTTCCAATACCTACCGCATCAATGCAAAATCACGTGCCACACTGCACCGAACCGCACGTGCAGCGCGCTGCTGTCTGAGCCAGCCGCTGACCTGACTGTGGTCTGCCCGACAGCACCACGACCAGATCGTGACATCGTCCGACCTGGGCCTGTCGCTGCGCTGTCTCTACTCGCTGGGCAACAAGACGGTGTCGCATACGGCCGGTCTGAACGTGCACGGCCAGCTGGGCACCACGGCACAGCAGTCGGCCGTGGTCCACTCGCCCAACGTCAGCATGAGCATCACCGACCGGCAGGGCGCCGACATCCTCACCGCCCAGGTCAGCCCGCACACCCGCTGTGGCACCGACATCCTCACTGCCCAGGTCAGCCCGCACACCCGCTGTGGCACCGACATCCTCACTGCCCAGATCAGCCCGAACACCCGCTGTGGCACCGACATCCTCACTGCCCAGGTCAGCCCGCACACCCGCTGTGGCACCGACATCCTCACTGCCCAGGTCAGCCCGAACACCCGCTGTGGCACCGACATCCTCACTGCCCAGATCGGCCCGCGCACCCGCTGTGGCACCGACATCCTCACTGCCCAGGTCAGCCCGAACACCCGCTGTGGCACCGACATCCTCACTGCCCAGATCGGCCCGCACACCCGCTGTGGCACCGACATCCTCACTGCCCAGGTCAGCCCGCACACCCGCTGTGGCACCGACATCCTCACTGCCCAGATCGGCCCGCGCACCCGCTGTGGCACCGACATCCTCACTGCCCAGATCAGCCCGAACACCCGCTGTGGCACCGACATCCTCACTGCCCAGATCGGCCCGCGCACCCGCTGTGGCACCGACATCCTCACCGCCCAGGTCAGCCCGCGCACCCGCTGTGGCACCGACATCCTCACTGCCCAGATCGGTCCGGCACCCGCTGTGGCACCGACATCCTCACTGCCCAGGTCAGCCCGCACACCCGCTGTGGCACCGACATCCTCACTGCCCAGGTCAGCCCGCACACCCGCTGTGGCACCGACATCCTCACTGCCCAGGTCAGCCCGCGCACCCGCTGTGACCCCACCAGTGCCCAGGTCAGCCCGCACATCCGCTGTGGTGCCTCCACTGCCCAGGTCAGCCCGCGCACCCGCTGTGACCCCACCAGTGCCCAGGTCAGCCCGCACATCCGCTGTGTCGCCTCCACTGCCCAGGTCAGCCCGCACACCCGCTGTTACCCCACCACTTCCCAGGTCAATCTGTGTACGAGCTCAAATCAGGTCGCTCTGGCAGGGCGACACGGCGACACTGAGTCTGAGGCACTGGAGAAGCTTTGATGTGTTGTGTCACTGTGTGTGCGTGTGCTGGTGTGACACTGTATGTGATCTCACGACTTTATATGTACTGTCGTGACGGTGTGTTGACTCTACCATGGAATGTTGCGTCCCAGCGCCGCCCCTTAGGGCCCACCTCTTGGACGTAGTCTCAAAATGTGGCGTCATCAGAGATGTGTTAGCCAGTGCGATCTGTTAAACTGACATAAATGTGACTTGTCGAGTCGACCTTCGCTACCTACCGAGTTGACCTACAGCACACCGAGTTGACCCCGGACGCTGACCTGGGCACGACCCGCCGACAGGTGGGCGACTCGCTGGCACTGCAGTTCCGCATCCTGGACGACAACTCGCCGTACGAGATCCTGGTGCGCGAGCTGATCGCGCAGGACGGGGTCGACTCGGCCGAGATCCTGCTGGTGGACGAGCGTGGCTGTCCGACCGACCCGAGCATCATGGGCGCCGTGGCGCAGGTGGCCGGCTCCGGCCAGCTGCTCACCGTGCCCTTCGACGCGTTCAAGTTCCCCAGCTCGGACGTGGTGCAGTTCAAGGCGCTGGTGACGCCGTGCCTGCCGCGCTGCCGGCCCGTCACGTGCCAGGTGCGCGACTTCCAGGGCGGCTACAGTCGCGTCGTGTCGCACGGCCGGCGCCGGCGCGCGCTGATCGCCAACGACTCCGCCAGCGACGTGCTGGTCGTGCGCAAGATCCGCATCGCCGACACGTTCGAGTTTCGCGCACCGCGCGCCGAGTCGGAGGGCGACGGCGCGGCGGCCGGCAGCGCCGACTGGCGGCCGCCCGGCCAGACGAGCGCCAACGTGGTGGGCATGGCCGTAGCGGCGGCGTGTTTCCTGGTGGCGCAGGTGTGCATCATCGCCGGCTGGCTGTACCTGCGCCGTCGGACGGCCGCCGGCCAGCGCAAGGTCGAGTACTACGTCAACTCGTCGGCCGTGCAGAGCGCCTCGGCGCGCTGAGCTGCCGCTCACACCGGCGCCAGAGCTCGTGCGAAGGCGTGGCGGAGGTCACCGCTGCCCATGTCCGGCGGCAGCGCCGGCCCGCCACACATCGTCTGAACCGGAACGAAACATTCAGATCGCACGGAGGCACCGAGCTGACACCGGTTCGAAAGGCCGTTGTCCTGTCAAGCTCTGCAGGTTCGCTGATCACGTTCATCGAATATTCCAGGTTTGGTCATGCCGGTGACGCAAAAGGTGCCGAATGCAATGGCGACTGTGGAGTGTGACTTCCGCTCATGTGGACCAGCACGACCGTTCCTGGTCGCCCGGGTCTGTGAGGACGGCCAGGCGGATGGTTGTACAGGATGGCTGTCGGGTGTCTGGACTCATTCCTCGGTAAGGTTGGGAAGTGGTTGGACCCGCCTCCTGCGAGGGTGCGACTGAGGGTCCGGCGGCGTGCGGTGAGGTGAGCTCCAGCTAATCTGCCCCGTAGCCTCGACAACACTCTCGGATGTACAGCGGATGATCAATGGCAGAGTAGCCTGATCAGCAGCAAGACATCGTGTTCAGGCTGTCTGTTCGGCGGTAGTCCGCCGCAACGTTTCGGGCTGTGGCCGTACGTAATCTCACTCTGTTCGGTGTGTATGACGCACGTGCCACGATGGACTACCGCCAGACAGAACATGCCTACCAGCAAATACGTGAGTTTCCGCCTGTTCAGAACACGTGGATGTGTAAGAAGAAACGCGAGGAGTGTGCGGGATGTGAGCTCTTGTACGGTTGCGACATCATCAGGCACCGCAGGCCCAGTACGTGCGGTGGCTTCACGCGCACACCACACCAGCTGGGGAAGAGTTGTGGGAAGCTCGAGGTCATGCGGGAGGACGATGCCGCTGAGGTGCCGGCTGGGGCGCGTGAGCACACAGTTGGTCACCACAAGGGCGACGGCAGCGGCCTCGTGCCACGCTCGGCTGTAGTGATTGCACTGGGCCCGGGAGCAAACTCCGGATAGTTTGTCACATATGGGCATTGCTTGTTTAGGTTTTTAGGTTTGTGTGCGCCACGGGCTGGGGGATTGAACTCATCGTTCCCTGATTACTGTAAACATTCTGTTATTACTGCTATAGTGTGTTGTTTTCCCGCGCAGCCGTTTGGAGCGTGTCTGTTCTGAATGAAGAGTATCGTCCAGCACTGCGACGTTACTCTTCAGTGTGCAAGTACCAAAGATCGACACACCTGTGTAGTGTGTCAATGACCGAGTGGAGGCTCCGAAATGTTTGCATTGTTGGGACTCCCCCAGGTGCCTCCGGTCCCATTGTTATCGCGACTTGTCCCGTGATACGTGACGTCACGCGTGGCGTGTTTCCGGTCGGGAGTGCTTGTTTGCAAACGGCTGGCGTCCATGGACTGCTGCGCGTTCTACGTTAAATACAACTTTGCGTGGAGCTCAGCCATTGGGAGACGGGCCGCTGGCGCCGGTCGCCGCCAGCTGCGGTGAGGTCGGGTCGGTGGCCGATGTGTGCTGCGAAGGCCGGCATCAGGGACGAGTCCTCTCTCCACTGGCCGAGAGATGACAACAGGGCAGCTGACGCCGCTCCGCCAGTGACAGAGCGGCTGCCCGAGCACACGGTACGAGAGATGACAACAGGGCAGCTGACGCCGCTCCGCCAGTGACAGAGCGGCTGCCCGAGCACACGGTACGAGAGATGACGACAGGGCAGCTGACGCCGCTCCGCCAGTGACAGAGCGGCTGCCCGAGCACACGGTACGAGAGATGACGACAGGGCAGCTGACGCCGCTCCGCCAGTGACAGAGCGGCTGCCCGAGCACACGGTACGCCGGTGGCACACTTGTATCATCACTGGCGCGGGCGGCGTGCCGTTTTGACTGGCGGCAGATTTGGCGCGCCCAGCGCGGGTGCATGGCCGGCCGTGACCCGCACAGCTGGTGTGACGTCACCGTATGCATAACGAGCGGCCTCCACAATATGCGCGCCAGCTGACCCAGCGATGAATGACGTCAGTGCGCGGAGACCGACGGGCGCTCAGGCAACGTGGGCCATGTTTTGGGTGTGCCACACTGCCGGTGGTTAACGGTAGGAGCCAGCTAAATTCAGCTGACCACCAGGCACGAGACACGAATGCGGGTACGGACTTGGAGAATGCTTAGGCTGCTGGCGGGAACTATCCGCTCCTGCTTCGCATGGTCGTGCGGGAAGAGTCCGTGTTTGTAGTCTCCCGTGCGGCCTGTGGCCAGGGCACGTAGGTGGAGGAATTTGCACCCGGCGGATACCATGGTAAGAAAGACAATACATTGTCCTGCACAGGCGTAGCGAAGTAAACGAACTCGGACGCCATGCCATCTTCATTATCTTGGGTAAGTGGATGTAGAGTGGCATGGAGTTAACTTTAGCTGACGTTATGGCGATATGTCGTAAACATACGTTGGACCTATGTCCAAGTATGTTTTAGCTCCGCCACCTCAAGGGCTGAGAGTGATAGAACCCTTCAATATTATTATCATTTATTATATATATATATATATATATATATATATATATAGATGTGTGTGTGTGTGTGTGTGTGTGTGTGTGTGTGTGTGTTGTGTGTGTGTGTGTGTGTGTGTGTGTGTGTGTGTGTGTGTGTGTGTGTGTGTGTGTGTGTGTGTGTGTGTGTGTGTGTGTGTGTGTGTGTGTGTAATTATGCCCATGGGTGTTGCATGGAAATAATGCACATTACACCGTGAATATGCCCTTGACCAATTTTCCCTGGCGGAGCCCATTTAATGGAGTGCTTATCATTAATGATACAACTAGGTCTGTTAAGTCCCAGGAATGCAATTCATCTGACGGCCGTAGACAAGCCTCAAAAGGTGTTGGGTACGTCTTTCTAGCGGCGCTACATGCCGAGAGGCGCGACAAGTGATAGCATATCAATCGAACAGTATCTCTCAACTTCTGGTTTTGTTCTGGTACGGTATGTTATGGTTACGGCATTTGTTGCTAGTGGTGGTTCAAATAAAACGCTGAAAGAAGTAAACCATTATTTAGAAAGCAACAACAAAACCTGAAACATATTGATGATGTTAGGTAACTTAGATGATTCATTTAGATTATCGTATAGGTAGTCGCACATGATGTCTAGCAGGCACACAGGAGTGCCTCTCACAAAACGCAGACCGAAGAGGGATGGGGAAATCCCCCACCCCAGATCTCGAAATACACTGAAACTAGAAACATAAAATTTGACGGGGAGACTAAGGTAGTAATAAACTATATACTATGAACTTGAAGACCCTAGATTTTCAGGGTCATATGACGTCAAACACGTTGAATTTCGACGATTTCCTGGTTGATAGCTTCCTTGGGCTATATCTACGAGACCAAAATGGTTTCGATGAATTCCGAATGTCAAAATATGCGTGCATTTACTGAAATAGGATGCAGCAGCCTAAAAGTGATGTGTAGGTCTGAAATGTATCACAGTATGCCCAAGAATTGAAAGTATCTAGCAGTGAGATTTTCCGAAACCGTCTGGGTACACGAAATGTCACTGGACAATGAGCATAATTTACTGCAGAATGACCAGTAAGGTATGTTATGCTACACAGAATCATACCTACGTGCAATAGCATCAGCTGATGTTCCGAACCGGTTTGTAAATAATGCATATCGAACAATCAGTATTGACTCATTCTGGTCATTCAGTTTCCTAGAAACATAAACTGAAATCAAATTCGCCGTGTCTCCGAGGGTGAGTGGTGGTCGGTG
Source organism: Ashinkailepas kermadecensis (assembly GCA_034440615.1). NCBI lineage: Eukaryota > Metazoa > Arthropoda > Thecostraca > Neolepadidae > Ashinkailepas > Ashinkailepas kermadecensis. The sequence continues at coordinate 15,799 of JAOTOM010001349.1, forward strand.
GCACGACTACACCGAGGGCGGAGTAGTCGTGCGCCATCAAAGCGAACCCACGGAAGAACATGTATTCGCGATCACTACTCTGTACAAGAAACCCAACGAAATCGTAAACAGCCGACACTGGGCTGCGGCCGACCGGGCCGGCGCTCGGCGCCACCGCGCCACCGCCGGGTGAGGACCTTTGTGGGGGCGGACTGGGCAGGCGCTGAGCGCCTATGAACGCCTGTGACTGCCGCGACACCGCTAAGCGAGAACTTTTGTGGAGGCGGACTGGGCAGGCGCCTGTGAACGCCTGTGAACGCCTGTGGCTGCCGCGACACCACCGGGCGAGAATCTTTGTAGGGCGGATTGAGCAGGCCCTCGGCGCCACCGCGACACCGCCAGGCGAGAACCTTTGTGACGGCGGACCGGGCATGGGCGCTCGGCGCCGCCGCGACACCACCGGGCGAGAACCTTTGTGACGGCGGACCGGGCATGGGCGCTCGGCGCCGCCGCGACACCACCGGGCGAGAACCTTTGTGACGGCGGACCGGGCATGGGCGCTCGGCGCCGCCGCGACACCACCGGGCGAGAACCTTTGTGACGGCAAATTGGGCGCAGGCGCTCGGCGCCACCGCGACACTGCCGGGTGAGAACATTTGTGGGGCCGACCGGCGAGAATCTTTGTGGGGGCGGCCGACGAGAACCTTTGTGGGGGCGGCCGGCGCCGGTTGATCGACCTATGGTGACCTATGTTTACCCACGCAGTTCCTATATTTTTCAAGGAGTGTCAAAAATCCGTTCTTGCATGCGACGTGCTTTTGAATTTTGCAACAATGTCACGAAATTGCATGCAATATGCCTACCAGCTTGGTAGATGTTTTCGAAGAGCTGGACGAGTGGGAGGATTCTGCCACTCCACTCCCCCATCCGGTACGGGTGATAACGGTCAATATGGGACATGAACATTGTGTAGGCTTTTGACTAATTTTATTCGTTGAAGGTTCAAATCAGCTTCAGATCAAATGTCTACTTTGAGAGGTTTTGAAAAATTATCACCAGCAGCTATTTATTTCATTTGAATCAGCTGATGACATTCCATTGCAATCCGCTGATGACACGACAGCTTAGCTTTTCGGACGAGATTCCAGAAATTGCGGGTTTGTGACGAGATCCCTGAAAGTGCGGCTGCGTGTCGTTGATCAGAAGAGGGCCGCGGTGAGAAGTCACAACTCGTTCGGGTTAATATGTGCATCAGTGCGAAACCAAAAATTCACACTGAGAGAATCCACTTTAGTACACCTACGCTTCGATTGAGCCTTCAGCATGGTAATGCCACTCGATAATAAGCATGCATTTTTAATACATTAAATTTATAACTTGGATATCCGCAAGTCCTATCCAAGATAACATTGACAACTAGTGACCTACCGCAAATCCCCTGGGGCCACGATTGGTGGCATATATAACATTAATCAAAGAAGTGAACTTTCGTCAGGTGAGTAATACAGAAAGGACGTTTGGAAAACAAATTATACCAGTATCAGTAATAAAATCACAAGGCAAATAATTAGGGTAGGGGTAAGAAATTAACTGTTTCCCGTCGCTATCTTCCCGCTAATTTTGCTCCGTTTGGACATGCTCTAGAGGTAATACCGCCCTGATATGACAAATGACCTTCAAATGACAAATGACAAATGACGTTTGGACATGCTCTAGAGGTAATACCGCCCTGATTGACAAATGACCTTCCCGACGCACATTTCAAGAGTCGTTCGGCAGCACATGGAACCGTTTGACCTCCAGAAGTCACCAAGTTTACTTTTGAGTTATACCCGGCAAGTCTTGGGTACCGCATAACTTTTCGTTTTGATGCATATTGCAAGTTTCCCAAGGGCAACCGATTCAACGCATTCAACAGAAACAGCACATTTCGGAAAATTTGAGGTCAACGTTATTCACTGACCTCGGATGACGAAAAACCATTTTTTGCATGAAACCATCTAACCTCGCGCGGTGCCCCTAAATGCCACTTGACTTCTCGGAAAAAACGTTTGGACGTATGCCGATTCTACGGCATCCTAGGACATAGCACATCCAAACATATGCATCAAAGCGAAAAATGTATGAGGTACCCAAGGTTTGCCGGGCATAACTCAAAGGTGAACTACGTGACACCTGGAGATCAAACAGTTCGATGTGTTGCCGTGTGACTCTGGTGATGTGATCGGGATGCCATTGGCCCCGTGCTGTGCGATTATCATCCGATTTGGAGAGTACCACCAAAAGTCGAATCCGTCGCTAATCCGAATACGACTTCTTCGCTATTATGATGGACGTCATAATTTTGCTAATTAGAACAACTGCAGTACTGTGAGATACAGTGAGATTGTTCCAGTAAGTAGGCGAGTCGTTGCCGTACTTGGTCACTGCTCTAGCGTCAGTTCGTTTCTCCGAGACCACCATGGCAGCGCGCTTGGTCATGTCTAGCCTAACCGCTAGTATGAGATGAGCAGAGGCGCAGCCAAGGCAGCCCAATGGTGTGCCCTCCCCCTTAGGAACCAGCATGCACTACACTGAGAAAAATGTGAGAAGCGTGTACATTCTCTGAGAATAGAAGACGTTCTCGTTTTCCTTATTCAAATCAGACCACACAAAGCGAGCACTCTGTTCGCGATATGCAACATCATTCTCAAGTGATAATGTCAGTACGTTGAGACTTGCAAATGTACTCATGTGAAACCACTTTCAAGACTCAGGAAGGAGAATATATTTTGGTATCAAGTGAAACCAGTCCGACTGAAAAATAGCAATTGTTCTCAATTTAAACAGCTATGCTCAATTGAAACCAGTCAAAAGTGTCACTATGACTCTTCGTGGGTCGCAAATGTACTCGTGTAGAACCACTTCAAAGTCTCAACAAGCAGATTGTTGTTCTCACTGAAACCAGTTCACTTGAGAATAGTTTCAACATTCGAAGCTATTACTCAAATAAGACTAGTTTCAGGTTTCATTTGAGCAATACGTTCCTCAGCTGAGAGTGGTTATTTGCATAAATGTCCCTCGCTGTTCTCATATGAAACTTCTTTCAGGTTTAAATACACGTTTTATTTTGGTATCGCAGCTAAAACAGGGCAGATGAACAGTTGTCCCAGTGTCACATGACATACTTTTAATGTACAGTTCTAGAATACCGCACACTTATCGCCGGCGTCATCTGCCACACATGCCGCTCATCGCTGCCTCAGAGGATGATGTCCTGGCGATGGCCAGCGAAATCATTGAAGAGGAGTTGGAGCACCACAACATTCTGTTTATTTGCCAAAGGTATTCCAAAAATGTACTACAGAAACTGGCATGCCTTTGCATCAAGTATCATCGCCGTTTGCATATTCGCTACGTCACTCGCAGACAACAATCCTAGACTTGAACATATGCCTGGGCATAATGTTCACCTGCCCAGGCATAAAGGGGACATAGGGAGCTCCAAGGATTTACGCTGAAAGCAAGTTCAGGTGGAGCGCAACTTCTTTGCCCGTTGTTTTCCACGCCGCACTCTTGGCCTCCTTTATCCCCAAACAGACATGTTGGAACAGCCCATGGGGTACGAAGGAGAAATCTGCCACATGTATGGTCTCTGCCACTGCCCAACCGCCTTCAACCGTGACGTCAATGTCCGAGAGTGTCAATCGGCAGCTGGAGACAGTTCAGTAAGAATGTGAGAGAAATATCTGAGACAGTGAAAATCCCAGCTAAGGTGCTGGTCGGGGAGGACACCTGACACTTTAACGGCTGGACGTAGCTTCACAGTGATTGCAGTCCGAAGTGTGCAGATCATTATGGAGAACAATGCTAAGTTGAATTGCATGACATTATAGTCCTTAAAAAAAATAGTCTACAGCTGATTACTATGCTTACCTGAATCATAGTTTGGTCAACTGCAGGGCAGACATTTCGAAAGCTTAAAATGGCACGCTTTTAGCGGCTACTAATAACTCGTGCAACGGCAGCTACAGTGAGGCTTTGTATTTTGTGCAATGATGTTTTATTGCGCTCAAGTGTATTAAACACCGTCTTCATTGGGGTATACAGGTGTTCAGCAAACAGCACAAGGGATTTTCCTTGCGTTTCCCGAACCGAACAGCGGTGTTCATAATACAGCACGTGTATCTGCACCCGTTGACCCGCCTCGTCTTTCCGGTCAGATCCTCACACCCCGTCTCGGGGGGAAGATTGATACAACCCCCCTCTAATCTCCAAACTAGGCGTCGCACGAAAACGAGAGAGGTGTCATCGGAAAGCGTTCGACGAGTAGGGCCAGAAACCACCCTAAAATTTTATAACCCCAAAAGTAGCCTCACTAGGGGTCTATGTGTTTACGACTGACATCATATTTTTGGTTCTGGGGAGTTCATTTTGGGGGATATTTGGAGAAAAAATCATTTGTAATCAGAAAAGGATGGCGAAATCGACCATGGCCATACAATTTTTGCCCACCATTTTTTTTCTCAAAATGTTGAGTGTTCAATTTTTGTCATTTTCTTTTTCTAATGGGTAGAGCGGTCCGAAAAAAAGTTGTTTGAAATGAACTTGCTCTCCTAAAAATGCTTACTTTAGCCATAATCTTAGATTTTAGCACTAATGGGCAAATATGTGAAACTAATTAGTCACCAAAAACGACAAAAAAATCCTCTGGTGCGTGTCGTTTCATCCCTAAAGATAAGCAAAAACTGGAAGCTTCATTAAAATGAATTTATCCGTTAAAGCGTGACGACTGGTTGAACTTTTATGGAGGTGGCCTCACTTGACCTTGACTAACCCGTTGACCCTGGATGACATGACCTCAAAATTTTCACACAACATGCCAAATTGATGTGGGAAAAGGTACGCCAAATTTCGGCGCACTGCCGAGCGCCGTTGTTTCGCTGGCCGCGGAAAACAGGGGGTGCATATCAACCACACGAGACGGGGCGGGCTAAAACAAGTGAAGTGTGTGCTGAATTCCGAACACGGACTTAAGTCCACAAGGTTGCATTTGGCAAGGGTGGATCCAGTAATTATCATTGGAGAAGGGGCGCATGAGAAAAATGCACCCCTTTGGGTTGGAAAGGTTGGAACACCTCTTTAGGAAACTTTATTGTAACCCTCCCCCCCCACACTTAGCGAATTTTTCCGCCGAAGGCACCCCTCCGAATAAATGCGTACCCTCCCCACTGCTAATTGCTTTATCCGCCCTTCCCAAGTGCAACCCTGCGGGCTTAACATGCTTATTAATCCCGTGTTCGGAATTCAACACACACTTCACTAATAGGCAAAGTTGTAAGGTGTGCGAGGATGACTGGCATTATATTTATGATTATGATGTTGTAAAAACTGATCAGTAATATGCCAAAATTGGTTTATTTTTTATAGAAATGTGGCCTAAACAATGAACGAGCTTTCGGTTTGACACCATATTCAACTTCCAAGCTTTCATATAAAAAAAACAACAAGCACAAACTCCGTACTGCAGATCCTCGATGATGAAGATATCAGACAAGTGTATACATATGATGGGGCGATAACACTGAAGATAGGAAAATTTAAGCCAGAGCGAAGGTGAAGAACATGGCAATGCAATACAGTCCAATACAGTACAGTACATATGGCGTGACAATTTCAATGGACAAGTGGCTAGGAACTCTTCATGGTGTTGAGCTAGGAACTCTTCATGGTCTTCAGCTTTCTGATGTGGACTGATTCTGTTATTTTTACTCCGGCACAGTCTTTGCCTGTGCTGAGAATTTCTATCCGAAGGGAAGTGTTTATTTTAGCGTTCGAAAGATCCGGATGACAGCCGACGATGTGCTCCCCTAGCGGCGTATCTAGTTTACGTAGACGAGCGTCACCCAATGTTCATTAAACCGGTAACGAACGGGACGAGTGCACTCACCTATGTGAAACTCGTTACGCTGCTCGGCTTCACACAGCTTACATGTGATTTTGTATATCACGTTTTTCATCTTACATTTATCCTGAAACCCACTGTCACAAGCATGATAGTGCCTATGTCCAGATGGGCATGGAGGGCGGGAGAGGGCTGAAGTGATAAGTTTTTTGTCTAAAGTCTCCCCACATACCCAAGCTACTTTGAGGGATGTCTTGGAACCTCGAAGTATGTCATTGACACGCCGTACTATGGCTTCTTTGATGTATGGTAGGCGCATGTAAGTATCTTAATGGGATAACCACTCAGACAGCTAACACAAAACAGCATCCCGCCATCAAGATGCGTTCAACCTGGATTCATGTGATAAAATATATGTGGCACAGCCTCTATACGCTCCTTGTCGGCATCTCAGGACTGATAAAAAGCTACGCCAACGAGTTCGACGCTTCCAGTGACACAACCACGCCCATCATAACCAGGAGTCACTCAACATCGCAGAATAGTGAGACAGATCCAACGGATATAGAACACCTCGACACAAGCAAAGTACCCCGGCTGGTCAACCTGTCAAGCCACCAGCTCAGCGAAAGCATGGTCGCTATCTTAGGGAAAGGACCAAAATATGCTCTAACTAAAAGAGTCACACCTTCATTGATACACTCTGTAGAAGTCAGGATAGAACGTGCATTTTATGGCCTCAAATGGAAAAAGGAAATAGAAGTGAAAAGAAAGTCAGCTGAGTCCACGGAAGGAAGGACAGCCGCTGGACCGTCGCCCAGCACACCAGAAGACCCAGTGGATGAACTAGCGCAAGTTCAAGGCGCTATGCCTCGTCCTTTCTTCCCAGAAGTGGTGCCTGCCAACCACCTGTGATACCAGTAGAAATGGAACGACAGCTTGAAAAGGTCACATTGAGAATCATTAACCTGTACCGCGGAGCTGGACCAATAGAGCCAACGAACACTACCTTTGCACAAAGGAAGGAACTGGAAGCGCTGAAAAATGACGAAAGCATCATCTTCAAGCGGTCAGATAAATGCAAAAGCCTTGTTCTCATTAACAAAACAGCATATATAGAAAAAGCAGAAAGCATCATAACCACCTACAAGAACGTAAACTTTAATCCAACAGCTAAACTTGAAGAAGACACGAAGAACCTGATGAAGAAGATACTCAAAAACAAAATCCCGGACGACTATCTGCGCCGCATCCTTCCCCAGCACGCCCGGACTGCAGAGTTCTACGGCCTCCCAAAAACTTATAAATCTGGAGACCCCCTGCGACCCATCGTGTCGGCGTGCGGTGACCCGCTCGATATAGCTTTCCTGGCTTTTACAATACATCCTCACGCAGCTTTTGTCATTTATTCTGGCACACCTAACTAACACTGAGGCGTACCTAGCACGCATAAAAAGCACATTCGCAAACAGGCTCCCTCAAGATAGTATCGTCTTCACTCTAGACATGTGCAATCTATATGGTAGCATCCCCATCCAGGAAGGTATAGATGCAGTTATGCACCTCATAGAAGCAAACTTAGCAAAAATAACATGTTCGGCACTTCATTAAAAGATATCCGCATTCTTCTTACCCATGTGCTCACCAATAATGATGTACGTTTTGGCTCCAAAGTCCTTAAACAGACTGCAGGGATAGCCATGGGTAATAGGGTGGCTCCACCGGTAGCTATTACGTTCATGCATATTCTTGAAACAGGGTTCATGGGAAATTTAACATTCATACCAGATCTATAGATGAGGTATATAGATGACATCTTAGGGGTTTGGACTCATGGCATCGACCGCCTCAACCACTTCTTCGACTGCCTAAATGCTCACAATACATCCATCCATTTCACCATCGACAGTACAGTACGCTCCATACAGGTCAGCTACCGTTCTTAGACACCCTGATCACAGTACACCCTTCGGGCGCATACAGCACAGAGTTATATTTTAAACCCATGACTTAACCCATTATCTTAAATTATACATCTGCTCATCCGATGAGCACTAAAAGAGCTATCATGAATGCGGAAATTAAACGCGCATTGCGTGTTTCATCAGACAAACAAAGTATAGAACGCAGCATTAAACTCGTCACACAACTTTTCAGGGCAAACGGGTATCCAAACACCATTATACAACAGGCAGTCAGAAATATCCAAATTAAACCAAACAGCAGAAACAGATCGTCACCCACAGACCCCGCCCACAAAAGTACACATACTTACATGCGCCTACCATACATCAATGAAAGCATAGTACGGCGTGTCAATGACATACTTCGAGGCTCCAATACATCCCTCAAAGTAGCTTGGGTATGTGGGGAGACTTTAGACAAAAAACTTATCACTTCAGCCCTCTCCCGCCCTCCATGCCCATCTGGACATAGGCACTATCATGCTTGTGACAGTGGTTTTCAGGATAAATGTAAGATGAAAAACGTGATATACAAAATCGCATGTAAGCTGTGTGAAGACGAGCAGCGTAACGAGTTTTACATAGGTGAGTGCACTCGTTCCGTTCGTTACCGGTTTAATGAACATTTGGTGACGCTCGTCTACGTAAACTAGATACGCCGTTAGGGGAGCACATCGTCGGCTGTCATCCGGATCTATCGAACGCTAAAATAAACACTTCCTTTTGGATAGAAATTCTTAGCACAGCCAAAGACTGTGCCGAAGTAAAAATAACAGAATCAGTCCACATCAGAAAGCTGAAGGCCACTCTCAACACCATGAAAGCCACTCTCAACACCATGAAGCGTTCCTGGCCACTTGTCCATTGAAATTGTCACGCCATATGTACTGGACTGTATTGGAATGTATTGCATTGCCATGTTCTTCACCTTCGCTCTGGCTCAAATTTTCCCTATCTTCAGAGTTATCGCCCCATCATATGTCTACACTTGTCCGATATCTTGATCATCGAGGATCTGCAGTACGGAGTTTGTGCTTGTTGTTTTTTATATGAAAGCTTAGAACTTGAAAATGGTGTTAAACCGAAAGCTCTTCATTGTTTAGGCCAGTCTTGGACAATAGCAATCAGCTGCTGGGGTGTCGTTTAGCCACAAATATGACGCATGTGACGATTGTGATCGATATCAGTTTTTACCTGTGCGCGCGCAAAGTTTACCAATAAAAATGAAGAATAGTGTAAAAAAAAAAAAAAATATTTTCTTGAAGCGCAACTCTATACAACATAGTTGTATTTATATTAACATATCAAATCCCACCCACGGGAGCTTGGCTGGCGTCGCAGCACGTGCGTCCTACATCATTTTCAATCGGTGAATTTGCCCGAAACAAACTCGCGGATTGATCGATGAATTTCGAAGGCGCTTTGGTGAGAACTGTTTGGCTATTGCCACAAAAATGCTGCAGTGTAATTGGTTTAATTGGTGCGCGCATATATAAAACACTGATATCGATCACAATCGTCACACGCGTCATATATGTAGCAAAACGACACCCCAGCAGCTGACGTTATTGTCCAACCTGACTCGATAGGCCTTGGTTTAGGCCACTTTTTTACAACTAATTTTGGCATGCTACTGATCAGTTTTTACGTCATAATCACACTTCACTAGCTTTAACAGGCGCAGATAAACGTGCCGTATTCCGAACACCGCTGTTCTGTTCGGGGAACACACGGAAAATCGCCTGCACCGATATACATTTTTACGAATGCAATACCAGCATCCGGGCTGTTACCAGGGTTTGATTAGGTTGGGACACTGGTATTACCATAGCAAAGATCGTACAAAACCACCCGCGTTGGTCCTTCATTGGTAAATTATACGATGTATTAACAATTACGACACCAATACCAAAGACAAACTGAACACAAAGGTGGTCAATCGTAGCAATGTGTTATACCAGCATCATTTACCAAGCATAACCAGTGTTATACCAGCATCATTTACCAAGGTCTTACCACCATCATATACCACGGAGCGCTAGCTCGACCCTGGTATCGTCCTACACGTTAGTAATCGTCACTACCAATATGCCAGTCGACCCTGGTATTTCTCCCACGCATTGGTAATCACTACCAACCCAAAACCAGTGTATCCTGGTTACAAGGACGCCGACAGAACGCCATCTTGAATTCAGATGGTTTAAGTCTCGGAGTGAGGTGCAATGACGGCGTCCAACGAGAAAGGTCAGATAGGATGGCTCAGTGCCACCCAGCTGTGTAGTCACCTCTTGCGTGACAGTGCTTGACTACAATGAATACCTGATGTCTTCTGATTCGAAATACTTTGCGTTGAATGAGGGCAGGACATCTTGCCACGTTTAAGTGATCGCCTTCTTTGGTAGTTTACCGCCCGAAAATGTAGAGATATGCATGTGCGGCGCCAGCGGGACCAATAGGGGCAGCTTGTGGGAAGGGCTCCAAGAAGTTTTATGGCATGAAACATTATATGTACATGGACATCCCATGAAAAGAAACACATTAAAAGCCCGGCTGTCGACCCAAGCGTTGCCCCTGGCGCCACCCTAAGAGCGGTAGCGCCACGTCTTGAAGTGCCAGTGGCCCATATCCACAGCTGCAAGGTTCCAGCGACGATTTTTTTAAAACTAAGCTTGTCATTGTGTGTAGTGGCTGCAGAATTTTCAATATGTTTTTTAACGTTAAAAAACGTCTTTTTTTCAGAACAGATCAGGCTAGGGTTAGGTTGACTTATGTTTTTAAGTTGATTTTTTCCTACAAAAGAAAATTGTTTGAAGATTGTCCATTATTAAACATAATTTGTTTTCTTGCATGGAAAGTTAGGTTATTTTGTACTTTACTGTTTATGCTATATTACCAAACTCCAAGCCCCTTGTGGGTGTTATTTTGTCTCCCAACTGAAAAGTATGCATTTGCAGAGGAAATGGGTGGTTGTATTATGTTAACCACATCAATAAACATTGCATTAAAAATCCAAGAATGTAAAACTTACCTTCAACTGCAAATTTACCCAATATTGGACCATGTTATCACCAATAGTGTGGAATGCTTGTTCCCATGCATGTTGGCAGGAGGGGTGAGGAAAATATAGGCATACAAATTCAAAGTATCTGAGGTAAGTTCCTGCCAAACTACGTAGGTAACTTTGCGCTGTAAGGTGTTTTATGAATTATTGGACTTTACCTTTCCAGGCTTAGGAGTGTGACTAAGGTGATGGGACCACTGATTTTCTATGCAAATGTTTCCTTCTCAGTTTGTGAGCAAAATACCACCAAAAACATGGGCTTTGAGTTAGGTAACCGCATAAAAATTAAGGTTTAAAAAAGTATAATCAAAATATAACATAACCTAACCGCACCTAGCGTAATCTCCCTTTGGAGGAAAAAGGCCAAGAAATAAAAAATTTAATGCCAAACAATTTTCTTAATATTTTCCAGCTTACAAAATCAAACCTAACAAAACTTAATATAACCTAGCATAACCTGCTTTTGAACAAAAACAAGTTCCAACTTCTATTTATTCCTTTTTTAATTTCTCAACTTGAAAAAATAACCTTAACTAACCTAACCTAACTAAACCTAACCAAGTTGTTTGCTTTGTGGAGACAAAATATGTGTAAAGCTTGTCTAGCGAACACCTTAAAGCACAATCGTACCGCTCTGTCTCCCTAGGCCCCAGGTTGATGTTTGAATAAGTAAAAAAAAATGGTGCCATTAGGATCATATTGTTGTATTTTAACACATCATATGGTGATTAACGACAGTGCATTTCCATCATAAGCATGATAGCAATTTTTGGAGTTGGTCAGGATTGAATGTGGGTCGTCCACATGCGCTATCTTTCCCAGGTACATTTCTTGAGGTTCTTCAGATGTAAAAGAAGTCCCAGATGCACACCTTTAGTACCAGGTACAGAGCATCGATAGCAGGTGTGCAAGAGAGTAGTAAGAACCAACACTGAATTTCTGAAGCATAATTTTGAACACATTCCTTTATTGATCATTATATAATTTTACAAACAGGTATTATGGTTAAAATGTAGTTTTCCAGTCAGGCAGGAATACAATTATATGTGTACAGTGAGATGTATCTATCATGCCCGAAATGGAAGACAGAAGCCTGCTCTTTACACTTTGATGCCCTCTGTGGCTGCGGAACACAGAATAACTGACCAAAATTGATGGTAACATCCTGCCCAAGCATTGTAAAGCTTTGTTTAAGTCAGCCATATCCCGTGGCGTACCTTGGATATGGCGCTAGGGGAACGAACGGATTTGGAGGCGGCCCAATTACCCCATTTAAAAAGTCCCCGGATTTCGACAACTTTTGTCAAAGGGGCCCATTTTTTACTTTGATATAAAATAATTTGTGACAAACTTAATTGTCCTGTGGAGGGGGCCCAATCTACCGCTACACGCATTGCGCATTCAGCGCATTCGCTACACTTCGTGCGATTCTCCAATTTCTGCCAGGCCTCCCACGTTTTGCTAATTGTTGTCACATGGTAGCCTTGTGCCGTATTTGACGTGTGGAATACTTCATATGGGGTTTCGCTGGGAAAATTATATTACCTCAATTCAATGATTAGGTCTCATCTTCCCATGTTTACTGGCAGCTAAGAAATCCGAAGACCAGCTAAGCTCTGATGCACCTAGCATCTCTTTTGTAAAATTTTCTCCCAGATTGGCTACCGAACCGAAGCTCTAGCTGGTGTGTGTTCTTTTTTGGACCCGTTGCGTTGTATTCGTGTACGAATGCGTTTTAGGGCTTCAGCCAATTTTTGTTAGGGGGCCGGCACATTTTTGAGACCCAGGTTCTTTTTTTAAGAGTTTTTTTTTGCTATTTGTGCACAGACGATATGTTTGAGGAATCGGCGCATTTTCGAAGACCCCCGATGTGTTTATTTAGTGCCCGGTCTTTTTGTTCCTTCATTAGGACCATGTCGCCTTTTGAGGGCCCCATCTTTTTTAGGTGTTCTTTGAGGGCCTATGTTGTGTTTTTTTTTGTACAGCTCCCGGTGTGTGTATTTATAGCTGTAACGCATCTTTTAAGGCCCAGCCACTTTTTTGCGAGACTCGGTACGCTTTGGAGGGCCTGGCGCATTTTCGGCGTCCCGTTCTTAGCGTCCCGCTGTGCATATTGTGGGTTCCTGATCGCACATTTGTGGGACCCCAGCACGATCTTGTGGGCTCCGGTATAATTTATCGGGTTCCCGGCTCGATTTTTCGGGACCAGGTGCGTGGTTTCGGGGGGGGGGCAATATGATCTTTAGGGTCCCTGGTGCGGTTGTTTGGGGCCAGCGGGATTTTTAGGGAACCTGGCGCAATTTTACTGAAGCCCGGCACGATTCTTGGGGCGATAGGGGACACGCGCGGCCACGCTACTGCTAGCGCTTCGTTTGCACCTAGCGACGGAAATTCGAACTGTAAGCATGCCATTGGGTCGCATGGCGGCCGCGGCCGCAAGAGGCTAAATCTTGAAGATAATTGTAAAAACAAAGAAAGTATGCTATCTCGAGATGTTGCCCCAGCTGTGCTGGATACATTCATCATTTCTGTATCAGCTGATACCATTTAGATTCCAGTATAACGGCCATTGGTGTTTGTCAATTTCGTTATAAAGTTGATATGTTGCAATATTTCCGTATAGCTTTAGCATGGGGAATGCCAGAAGCATTATGTGGTCGCATGTGAAATTGAATATTTTGATCAAACGATGGTACTAACTAAAAATCCCCCCCCCCCTGGAACGTCCTCAGAATTTATCACTCGTTTCAATGAAGGTATCCTGATCAACTGACGCTGCGTTATACTTCGTCAAAGTTGATTAAATATGAAATAACATCGCAACGATGTCTTTAAGTGAGGACAGTGTCAATTTGTTGCAGATAATAATGGTGTATAATATAATAATGGTGCTGGTGTATAATAAAATTATTTTAACAACACTAGTGTTTTTCTTAAAGAAAAACTCCTTACATTAACATGGCGCGATGATCTTGGGAAGCGAGTGATTAAGTGATCGATGAACGGCGGCACTTTATTTAATAATTTGTATTATTTCGTATGGAACAAACCTTGTCTTAAATACATTATTTACCAAGCAGCATTATATAGATGATGCTAAAATCCCCATATGCGAAGACAGATGTTTGTCTCCGCCTTCGCCGCGAAGTGTGGGTACAGTAGCCTGTTTTGAGTCGGCTCGAGTGGTATACAAATTAACGTCAATTAAATTAATACTGATCATATTTGGATACGGTAGGACCTGAACATGACATTATAACAATATCCTACACAGAGAATGGTTGTTGTTTTCCAAATATCGTCCATAAAACCCGACTTAGCTACAGATTCGGCCATCTTCGGGCACATGGCTCGGTTATCCCCTTTGGATATGCTACTGCCCTCGCCACTTCCACCGTTCCTGAATCCACGGGCGTCAGGAAGACGGGTAGACATCATAGGTGTGGAAACAGGGGGAGGAGGGTAGGCTAGGTTAGGTTTGTTAGGTTAGGTTTGTTAGGTTTGGTTAGGTTTGGTTAAGTTAGGTTAGGTTTGGTTAGGTTTGGTTAGGTTTGGTTAGGTTTGTTTAGGTTAGGTTAGGTTGGGTTATGTTGGGTTATGCTATGATAGGTCAGGCTAGATTAAGTTAGGCCTACCTAGGATTGGTTAGGCTAGGTTAGTATAGATCATCCAATTTTGGGTTAACTCAGTTCAATCAGAACTGAGTTAATCTAAAATTGGGTGATCTATACTAGAACTCATAACTCATACTCATAGATTAAACAGATAGATTCATAGATTCATAATCATAACAGAACTCATAGATTCAATCGGATCTATGCTCCGATCGGGAGCATAAATGTCTGGATCGATTTTGAACACACCAGCATTATTGGGGGCGGGGGGTGCATCTAGTTCAAAATCGTAGATTTAGATTTAGTGACTAAGTCACGATAAATCTCTATCGGAGATTTAATACATGGCGGTCGGTTTTCCAAAGTTGTCGAGAAATGTTTGTCTCTGTGTGTGTGTGTGTGTGTGTGTGTGTGTGTCTGTGTGTCTGTGTGTCTGTGTGTCTGTGTATCTGTGTGTCTGTGTATCTGTGTGTCTGTGTGTCTGTGTGTCTGTGTGTCTGTGTGTCTATATGTCTGTGTGTCTGTGTGTATGTGTGTCTGTGTGACTGTGTGTATGTGTGTATGTGTGTCTGTGTGTCTGTGTGTCTGTGTGTATGTGTCTGTGTGTCTGTGTGTGTGTGTGTGTGTGTGTGTGTGTGTGTGTGTGTGTGTGTGTGTGTGTGTGTGTGTGTGTGTGTGTGTGTGTACAGCTTCGACGCATGCTGTGCCAAAACGGCCGGGCGGATTTCGCTTAAACTTTCACACGTGATGCGCCGGTACGGGGGACAGACTATGGCAGTGGTTTCGGGTTGCGCGTGTCACGTGGGCACGTGCCACGTGCCGTCAACTGGGGTCATGTCGAGATCAGTTAGCCAGGGCCACAGCATATACCACAGGTCGCACGAATACGAAACTGTGTGGGAACACGCGCCCCATAGGAAACTGCGTGATTTTGTGGTCGGCGGTCGCGTGCGTCGTACCGTGCGACGGTCAGGCGCGTTTATCTGTTTTCCGTGGGGCACCTCCAAGCTGAGAGCGGCGCGTACTAGAGCTATCAAATTTGGTGGACGGATATCCCGTCGCATGGGCTATCCGGCAATGTACAATTTGTAGGGGTGGGCGAAGCGTAGCGTGTGCCATGCGCTCAGATTCGAGCGACACCTCCACTCCTGTTTAACATGGAGCTGGGGCTCTTTCAGACGAAAAACCTGACCGCCACATATTGGCGCCCTGCTCGACTCACATCGCAGCGAACAAGGGATGTGTCACACCCGTGAAAGCCCACAGTTTTGGCTTCGGTTAGGTTTGGTTAAGTTTAGTTAGGCTAGTTTAGGTTAGGCTAGGTTAGGCTAAGCTAGGCTAGGCTAGGCTAGGTTAGGCTAAGCTAGGCTAGGCTAGGCTAGGTTAGGCTAGTGTAGATTTGCCAATTTTGGGTGGGTGAACTCAGTTCAAACTCGATGGAGAGCGTAATGACTTGAATCGATTTTGAACACACCAACATGGTAGTGGGGTTGGTGTGCATATAGTTGAGGAATGGACTGGAAGCAGAAATTTCTAATGTTTGCTGATTTACCACTCGGAGATTTTGTGACGACAGATAGCCTGTGCAGCCCGTTGATTTGTTACATCGGCTTCTAGTATTCTTGGCGATTTCATTGCATAGGTAATTTCACTTTTCAAGTGATTAAATATAATTGTGCGGCGATCATACACAGGTATTTTAGTAGCTGAGGCTTGAAGGAACACCAAAGAAATTGAAGAGGACAAATCACCACTTTCCAGGAATTGGGAGGGGGGACATGTCCCCCCAGCCCACGAGAGATTGCACCCATGCTGAAGAACGAGTTGTCCTGCATATGCACGGTACCTCCAAAATGATCCCAGTGTTGCACTGTTCCTCATTCTTTCCAACATCGTCTTTCGATGCAACATTTTCGCCTAATGTTACGCACCAGTCCATTAGCACCCAAAAAGTATCATGGTGCTCTTGTAAGCAACATTGAGAAAAGCCACCCTCACCCCACCCCCACCCCCAAGTTGGCGTTAGCCCTCTCAATAATTTTGGACTTAACATGGGAGTGGAACAACGAGGAAAAATCAGGCACTTCTCGCTGCCGTGGCTAATGCAAGATCTGCAATCAAGATCCAACAGTGCGGCAAAGACCAAAAAGAAAAGCAAACCATTTAGCTCCCGTGAACAACAAATAAAACATATGACATCAAAATACAACGCATTACGGAAAATAGAGGTACATTAACACATGAAGGATGAATTTGATTCGCTTCAGCTCAAACACGAGTGCTAATCTCTATGGACACATCCTTTCTCTCGCCACGTTCAGCCATAGTTTAGTAGGGAGTGTGTTCATGATAAATGTGGGGTTGTTGCGCCTTTTCAAACCAGTCATACTTTCTCAAAGTGAGGCATGAATACCAGTGGAGGAAAATAAGCGTAAGATTTGGGGACTGGGAAAAGAATAGCAACATGGCTCACCAGCCATGTCAAACACACAGCATCCTGCAGCTTATGTTTTCTTTCTTTTTGCTTTGCTCACCGGTGTCACCCAGGGCAAAGCAACTGGCACCGCTGGAGTGACTGTAGCTGTTGGAGCAGCTGTGGTCCGACCATTGGGACAGCTGTGGCCGCTTGGGCGGTCGTCACCGCCAGGACGGCTGTGGCCGTTTGGGCAGCCGTGGCCACAGGGGCGGCCGGGGCCACTAACGTGGTGGTGGCTCTGTTCATCCCTCAGTGTTCCTCCCAAGCCTCAAGAGCATCACAATCTGGTCCGCTCTAGCTCTCAGGGGCCCTCCCAAGTCATCGATATTCTTTCGGGCTGGCAAGGACATTCTAGCTCTGGAACAGACCCTCAGTATTCCCCACAACCATTGTTAGCCTTTAGGAACTCTCTTTAGATCTCAGAGGGCCCTGTTCTTCTCATAAAGACCACTTCCGAGTCTCTTGGGCATGTCAGTTTAGTCCTCTCTAGTGATCAGTGACTATTTTCAATCTTCAGGGGTCCTCTCCAGCTGTTAGGGGCCCTTCCCACTCCTTGACAGTCTTTCTAGCTTCAAGGCCTTTCTAGCTTTAACGCTGGTTCTCAGTGTTCCTCACCACCACGCTTAGCCTTGGGGACTCTATTTAGCTCTCAGGGGGCTGTGTTAGCCCTTATGGGCCGTCTGAAGCTGGAACTAGGAAGGGGTCCTTCCCAGTTATCGACAGTTCTTGGGGTTTCAAAGACAGTCTAAATCTGAGGCTAGCCTTCAGAATTTCTCACATCAATCGCTATCCAACAGGGAATTCTGTAAATCTCAGGGGACCTTGTTCATTCATTAGTGGCTGCTCTCAGCCTCAAAAGAATCCCAGACCAGTCCTTGCGACTTTCACGAGATCCCCTGCATCCATCGGGGCCATCTCCTGCTTTTTAGGGGCCCATTACAGTCAGAATAGTGTTGTCCAGCTCTCATCACGGGGGAATTTCAGATCTGAGATGAGCCCTCTCCAGTCCTCTTCAGCTCTTAGGGGTCCTGTTCATCCCTCAGGGGCCCTTCAAATCAAAGAGCATCCCAGCCCTCTCTGGCCCTCAGGCACCCTCAGAGTCCATTCCAACTGAGACTGCTCTTTCCAGCTGGCATGGACATTCCGACTCTCCGGCGGCCCTCACTTGTATTTACGGCCCTTGACAGCCCTCAGGGTGGACGTCTTTATGTGTCAAGGACTATTTCCGCACAAGCGCTTTTATATTAATGCTTTTAACGCATTTTAGATGCTTTAAAATATTTCCTCTGTTGTATCTCTGCCCGTCAGGATGGTCACCCGAAGGGCCGCAGCGTACTCGCCAGGTGGTCGGTGCTCCTTCACCCCTTGGAGACGCCACCGCTTTTAAACAGTCCGAGCCCCTTCATGGGCTCCTCCGCTTCGGACCGGATCGTCCCCGTATATCGGAAGCCTCTTTATCGGCCCGAGGCCCGCTGTAAGCTCTGAGCCTCTCTCCATCATTGTGAGCCAAAGCCGACCCAGTGGCTCTACACGTCCGGCTCAGGGTCCCATCCGTCGGCTCAGGGATCCTCTTTCACGGCTCAGCACACTCTCCGTCCTTCCGGAGTGCCCTCTTAAAAAGCTTCGGCCTCCTCTATCACGCAAGGGGCACCCTGTGTGGTTACGGCCCCATCATCCTAGGGACCCTTCATGTCGGCTTTGAGCCCTCTCCGACGGCCCGGAGTCCTCCCACGGATAGGGGTCCTCTCCGTCGGCGCAAGGGCCCTCCTTAGTGATTTAGGGCCTCCTCTGTCAGTCCGGAGACCCTCTTTCAACAGCTCGACCCCCTCCATCAGGCCAGGGGCCCTTGCACGGCTTGGGCCCCATCTGTCGGTTCAAGGGCTCTTTCTGACGGCCCGAGGTCCTCTCCGGCAACTTGGGCCACCTCCGTCGTCTCGAGGCCCTCCTTGACGACCCAGGACCTTTACCGGCAAGCCGGAGGCCCCTTTTCATACGATTGGGCCCTGTCCATCAGGTCAGGGGCCCTTTCTTTGGCTTGGGCTCCGCCGACAGCCCAGTGACCCTTCATATTGGCTCGGGCCCTTTCCGTCAGCCCGTGGGCCCTTCCAACTATCCGGGACTCCCTTAGTCGATCTAAAAGCCTTTCACGTTGGCCCAGCCAAGGGCCCTCAATATCTTCTTGCGTTAGGGACCGATGGTTTGAAGGACCATTTGCTGGATATTATATATTTATTATTATATCAGGAAACTTCTTGAGCAGCTAGCCAAACATTACACGAATAATTATCATGCCTTCCATTCCGTGTCTCATTTCCTCAATCCGTACTGTACATACCTCGCAAGAAGTCAACAAGTTCAAACTTTAGTGGATTTCTAAGCGATCATGAGTGGAATATATTGGTAATGTGTAAGTTTTCGTCTGCCCGTCCCTGCAGGCGGGCTTCTACATTTCTGGCGCGCGTGCGACATTCGCTATAGTTGTGCGTTTCTGCTGGAGCCTTATGTTGAGGCGTCCCACCTTTGTTAATTGTACGTGTACCGCGCGTCCTTCCTTCATTGATGTGTGGAGATAGCGAGTATTATGAATTGACGTAAGAAGCCAGAGGATTTTTTTAACTTGCTCTCAGTGTTAGGCATGCTAGACCGAGTTTCAATGGAAAATGTTCCTGGAAAAGACTGAGGTAGGTAAGGTGTTTAGGAATCCTGAGGTCAGAACTATCTTCTCGTGACTTTGTTTGTGACGAACTGGAAATGATTATGCATATTACCAAATCAGCATAGTATGACAGAAGGCTTAATAGGTGTTAATTTATTGTGAGATCATATAGGCCTATTTATGTTTACAAAGCTCAGGCCTGGTCACGAGAAGCTACATACCTTTTGACTTTTATAAGTGTAAAGCTTTTAATTTTTGAAGAACACATTTCATTTTTGAATGGCAGCCTTCTGAGTTTTGAGTTTTCCATTCCACTTGCTCACAAGCCACAGGCTTTTTGCATGTTCACAAGCTGCAGAACCTGCATGCTCACAAACTGCAGGCTTTTCACATGCTCACAAACTGCAGGCTTTCCGCATGTTCACAAACCGCAGGCTTTCAACATGCTCACATGTTGCAGGCTTTCCACATGCTCACATGCTGCAGACTTCTGTATGCTCACAATTGCAGGCTTTCTGATTGCTCACAAACTGCAGTCTTTCCACATGCTCACAAACCGCAGGCTTTGCACATGCTCACAAACTGCAGGCTTTCCACATGCTCACAAACTGAAGGCTTTCCAGATGCTCACAAATTGCACTTTTTCTGCATGCTCACAAATTGCAGGCTTTCCACATGCTCACAAACTGCAGGATGTCCTCATGCTCACAAACTGCAGGCTTTCCACATGCTCACATGCTGCATACTTCTACATGCTTACAATTGCACATTTTCTGATTGCTCACAGGCCACAGGATTTCCACATGCGCACAATCTGCAGACTTGCTGCATGCTCACAAATATGCAAGGTTTCTGCATGCTTATATGCCACAGGTTTCTGGCATGCTCGCAAGCTGCTGCCTTTCTGTATGCTCACAATCTGCAGGCTTTCTGCATGTTCACAAACTGCAGGCTTTCCACATGCTCACATGCTGCAGACTTTCTGCATGCTCACAAGCTGCAGGCTTTCTGCTTGCTCCCAAGCCAAAGGATTCCCATTTGCTCACAAGTTGAAAGCTTGTTGCATGAAAGCAAGTTGCATGCTTTCTTGCTGCTGACATACTGCAGGCTTTCTGTATGCTCACAAGCTTCAGACTTTCTGCTTGCTCACAAGCTGCAGGCTCTGCATACTTACAGGCTGCAGGCTTTCTGCTTTCCCACAAGCTTCAGGCTTTCTGTTTGCCCACAAACTGCCCACAAACCTGATTAATTGGTTGAACTATAGCATCGAGTAAGAATTTTGGCAATTTACAGCAACAAATTGCATATGCAATGCAATTTGGCCTCTAAAGTTACAATAGTACGACATCCCGGATATTTTTGGCAGTTGCCTTAGATATTGTTCTACTTGAAAGTGGGCGTCGAAATTTGAAAATGATTACACCGCTAAGGTGAGGACTAAATAAGATCAGGTTGCGTGTAACTTTCACGGATGTCCAATGTTAAAATCGGCTTGCATGCAAATCTTTCATGCAAATTGGCCTCTTAAGTACGGCCACTACGGCCACAAGGAGTAGTGCATCTTATAGCGAAAGCTTGGTTCTATTTGGAACCAGGCGTCGAATTTTAGTTTTCCCGGTCAGTTAGTAGCTACACCGATTACATCACGATTTTAAGTAAATTTCCCTATGGCGGGTTAACGCTTAGAACCGGCCCAGAACGCTAAATGAGCGGCTCGGTCCGTAACGGAGGGTACTCTCCCTTGACTAGGAGACTTCTTCATCGGCCCAGGACCCTTTCCGTCAGCCTTGGGCATCTTTCGTCGGACCGGGGCCCAGTCGGCCCAGAGGACCCTTGCGAGCCCCTTGCACCGACGCCTTGAAGGGCCCTTGCAGGCCCCTCAAGGCGGCTGCCTGGAGGGCTCCCCGACCCTTCAGGGGGAGGGTGTGGCTACCCCTCCACCCTGGCTATGCCACTGCTCGTTAATTGAACCTTGTCTATCATATTTTCGTTTTTTTACACGGTCCCAGTCATTTATTTGTGATGAGAGAATGTATAATTATCTGGGCTGTCAAATATGAGATAGTTTGACGTGCGTTAAATTAGCGACATATTGATATTCATATTGAGTTTGGTATTCGCCGGATATAAAAAGGGCAAGCACTTCAGATTCCCATTAAAATTGGTATATTAGTTGTATTCGATGCACTGCTCATGAGCATAAACGCTAGGAGGAGCGTTCATAAACAGCTGAGTTTAAATAACTCAGCTCAGGTAAAAACCAGGTTCATTGAGGTTTGAATACTCATAATTCCTTCTAAATTGGCATGCATGTAGTCCAGTATACACTGGCAATCATGAGCATAAAGGCTAAGAGTGGCGTTCATAAACAGCTGGATTATTTGGGTCACAACTTCTCCCGGTGTGAATTGTAGCGATCTGAAGCACGAAACAAGTATCAATCGGCACATCAAGCAAGATTGATATTCGATTTTTTTCAGGTGGAACATCGTGAAAACGAGCATACTGGTAAAGCTTGATACCTAATTATCATGAGCACAATCAAGAAGCCATATTACAAAACACGGCGATATATTCAGGTTCATACATACGTCAATGGTCATCGATATTGGATTCCTTAGATTTCCTTCAAAATGGGCACACATGAAGTTCTGGATGCGTTGACCGTCATGAGCATGAAGGCTAAAAGTTCGTAAATTTTGGAATGTTTGTATTCGTAAATAACTGGAATGTTTCGGTCACAACTTCTCCTGGTGTGCATATGCAGCGATTGCAAGCCCAAAACGAATGCCAATCTGCACGTCAAGCTTGATTGAAATTCTATTTTTACGGGTGGAACATCAAGAAAACGAGCCTACTTGTAGAGCTTGATACCCTAATTATCATGAGCACAATGAAGAAGCCGTATTGCAAAACACGACAGAGATATTCGAGGTCCAAGGTCAAAGGCCATCGAGATCGAATTCCTCAGATTTCCTTCAAAATTGGCACACATGCTGTCCTCAATGCACTGATCGTTACGAGCATAAAGGCTAAAAGGAGATTTCATAAGCAGCTGAGATATTCAAGGTCCAAGGTCAGGGTCCTTGAGGTCGGACTCCTCAGATTCCCTTCAAAATTGGCACACGGATAGTATTCAACGCACAAACCATCAGGAGCATAAAAGTTAAGAGGGACGTTCATAAACAACTTAGTTATTCCGGGCCAAATATCAGCTTAATTGGGGTCGGACCTTTCAGATTCCCTTTAAAATTGGCACACGGATGGTACTCGATGCACTGATCATCATGAGCATGAAAGCTAAGAGGATGCTCATAAACAGCTGAATTATTCAACGCGCAGATTGATATTCGTATTGTGCTGTTAATCGCTGCCCAGTAAACATGCCGATGTCGGCCCGCTGTCGGCATGTGACGGGCCGAGCTCAGCATCTCGTTAGTTGCATACCGGCATCGGGCCGCTCTCGGCCCACCATCGGCAAAATGGCCTGGAATATATCATATGTCTGATTGAGTTCGGCATATTAATATCGGCCAGCCGACGTCGGACCGGTGCCCAAGATTTCACTCCCCAGCCGACGACGGGCCGCTAGCTTCCGGACAGCAACACGACATCTTTAGACATCGGCCCCACGTCGGCTACATGTCGGCTGAGTGTCGGCTGAATATCGGCATGGGCGGTCATTCCACTCCCCAGCCGACAGCGGGCCGCTAGCGTCCGACATCGGCCCGACGTAGGGCTGAGTATCAATGTCCATGATATTAGCAACGCATTCGCATTCGCATTCAGCATCCTATTCGCATACTCTCCGAATTCGTTCATTTTTCAGGACATGATCTTCGTCGCTTGCAAAAGTAAGGCAAACAACGATTCTTCAGTAGGACGAGCGGTTCGATCTCCAGAGGTCCAGAGAGGTCACTCGGGTCAAAAACGGTGTACCGTATAAAATTCGAAGTATTTCACTTAGCCGAATGATTCCAACCCCTAGATGTCCGCTGTCCATCAAAGATGCAGCACATCGAATTACGCAAACTTCAATGTCACAGTTTGACCTCAGGTCACCGAAGTTGGTTTTACTCATGCACTATATCTATTTACGGGGTACCGAATAAAATCATGGTGACACATTGGATATACCTGATTTTTGCAGGTCATAGTCTACATAGCACGTACATAGAGCACATCAATCAAAATGACCCATTATGGCCACTGATTCATCACCGTTCTCCAAAAATGCCACAAAAATGCAACTATACCAAATTCTTGTGTACCCGATAATTTCCGCTAAATTTTACTTGGCACGACGAAAAAAAACACCCAAACATTGGTTATGGCCCATGGATGCAGCACATTGAAGCATCTAGCCTACAATCTCATAGTTTGACCTATATTCGCAAAATACTGTTGATCACGCATTATTGCCATCTACGGGGTACCTGATAATACCCTCCTAAATACATTCATCGGATGGACATTAGCGCCAAAAAATCTCCCATCGGACAAGAAAGCAGCACATCCAAGCATGTCACCTTCAAGCTCACCACTTGACCTCAGGTCAACTTAGACTTTAACATTACACCCTACGGGAATATCACGGTGTACCGAATACAATTTTCCTGAATACATTTATCGGATGGATATTACCGTCGAAGAATCGCCCACCGAGCAAGGACGCAGCACATCCGAGTATGTGACCGTCCGCGTCAGCGTTTGACCTCAGGTCAGGTTTAACGAAATTCAGAAAAAGAAAGTAGTCCACTTGGGTACCGTATGTGGGCCAAACGAAGCATTGCATGTAGACTATCTCAACACTGATGCATGCACTAGCAACACAAGAAGCAGCACACTGCGTGACCTGACCTCTATCGATGACGTATTTCATCAGGTAGCACTAGCGTCCCATTCCACCCAATGTCTGGGTGTTTTTTCGTCGTGCCAAGTAAAATTTAGCGGAAATTATCGGGTACACAAGAATTTGGTATAGTTGCATTTTTGTGGCATTTTTGGCGAACGGTGATGAATCAGTGGCCATAATGGGTCATTTTGATTGATGTGCTCTATGTACGTGCTATGTAGACTATGACCTGCAAAAATCAGCTATATCCAATGTGTCACCATGATTTTATTCGGTACCCCGTAAATAGATATAGTGCACGAGTAAAACCAACTTCGGTGACCTGAGGCCAAACTGTGACATTGAAGTTCACATAATTCGATGTGCTGCATTTTTTATGGACAGCGGACATCTAGGCGTTGGAATCATTCGGCTAAGTGAAATACTTCGAATTTTATACGGTACACCGTTTTTTACCCGAGTGACCTCTGGACCTCTGGAGATCGAACCGCTCGTCCTACTGAAGAATCGTTGTTTGCCTTACTTTTGCAAGCGACGAAGATCATATCCTGAAAAAATGAACGAATTCGGAGAGTATGCGAATAGGATGCTGAATGCGAATGCGAATGCGTTGCTAATATCATGGACATGATGTCCATTATAATTTTGGCATGATAATTGGCATGACATGACTCGATGTCCAGGACATCGAGTATCGGGCCGACGTCGGGCCGCTGTCGGGATGTTCACTGGGTGCATATGCACACCGGGAGAAATTGTGACGCATATAATCCAGCTGTTTATGAACGCTCCTTTTAGGTTTTATGTGCATGGCCGTCAGTGCATCCTGGATTACATGTGTGAGAACTTTGACGGAATCCTGACGATGTCCAACCACAATGATCCTGACTTCTGACCTTGAATAACCCAGTTGTTTATGAACGCTCATCTTACCTTTGATGCTCATGGTGATTAATGCGTCGAGTATTACTCGGGTGGAAATTTTTAGTGGAATTTGAATGGGCCGACCACAACGACACTGACTTTGGACCTTGATAATTCAGCTGTTTATGGACGCCTCTCTTAGCTTGTATGCTCATGATGATCAGTGCATCGAGGACAAGCGGTGCGCCAATTTTGAAGGAAATTCGAAGGAGTCTGAACCAGATGACCTTTGACCTTTGACCCTGAATATTTCCGTGACGTTTTGCAATGCAACTTCTTGATTGTGTTCATGATAATTAGGGTACGAAGCTCTACCAGTGTGCTCATTTTCAAGATGTTCCACCTGTAATAATATAAATTAGAATATCAACCTAGCTTAACGTGCTGATTAATATCAGTTTTGTTTTTAATCGCTGCATATGCACACAGGAAGAAGTTGTGACCCAAATAATCAAGTTGTTTATGAACGCCCCTCTTATATTTTATGCCCATGATCGTCAGCGCATCTTGGACTGCATGTGTACCAATTTGTAAGGAATTTGAGGAGTCCGACCTCAATGACCCCGATATTTGGCCTTGAATAACCCAGCTGTTTATGAACGTCCACTTAGCTTTTGTGCTCATGATGATCAGTGAATCGAGTGCTACCAATTTGCCAATTTTGAAGGTGATCTGAAGCGTTCGCCCTCCTCTGATATCCGGCGAATATCAAACTGAATACGAAGAAGAAGCATTCGCTTATTTTTCCTTCGTTGCGTCATAACAGGAGTATTTCTGCAGGTGGTCGTGGAAGGTACTACCTACTGAATGGTTAATAAAAAAATTATATGTATATTCTTTCAAATGCTTCATTTCCAGTCGTACAGTGCTGCTCAGAGTATAGTATGTATGCCTTAGAACGTGTTGTTGAATTTTGCAGTCATATTGATATTGTCTTAGTAGAAAAATATATAAAGTCATAAAGTCATAAAGTGTTAAGGCTTAATAAGAGCCACAGGGGCCCATCTGGGTTAAGCCTATCTAGAAAAGGTACTAGAAATGTACATATTCTCACCCCAATCAATCCCTAATCCCAAGTTCCTAGGAAGCTATATATCCCAGCCTATCTAGCATCATCCATTTGCTATTGCATAACACCCTCAACAATTGCAAGCTCCTCCCATCATACCCATTGTGCTACCATAGCCCCTGCTTAAAGGGGTCTGTGCCGTGCACATTTAACATAAATATTATCCCCTCCATCCAAATTAGAAATCAAAAACAAGATTTTCCTGCCTAAAAAATTTGTCCACTCTACTTTTAAATACATTCAATGAGGAACTCCCCACAACATCAGCAGGTAGCCCATTCCACTGATCAACAACCCTTTGACTGAAGACCTGCTGTCGCTTAACTGTCCTACACCTCAACTTGTCTAACCTGAGTTGGTGACCCCTGTGTGATACTTTAAACTGAAGAGCACCATTTAAATTGACCTGATCTAGTCCTTTAACAATTTTGTACATTTCAATCATGTCCCCCCTTAATCTCCTATACTTGAGTGAGTACATATCTAATGCCACAAGCCTTTCTCCATATTCTAAGCTACCTAGTCCACTGATGAGTTTAGTTGCTTTGCGTTGCACTCTTTCTAACTTGTCTATATCTTTTTCTAGGTAGGGGCTCCAAGCTTGCACAGAATATTCCAAGTGGGGTCGCACATATGCTAAGTACAGTTTTTTCATGACTTCCTTGCTCTTATACATCACACTTCTATTAATGAGTCCCAGCATTCTGAGTGCCCTGTTCCTAGCTGAGCTACATTGTTTCTCTTGGTATATAATTGGTAGATTTGTAGGGAGGTAGGTAGGTACCTAGGTGCGTACCTACATAGGTAACTAGGTAGGTACCTAGGCACCTACCTACCTACCTATCTAGGTACCTACCTACCTACCCATCTAGGTACCTACCTACCTACCTACTTGAAGTTATTTTTTATTCTTAAAATTTCTTTCTCCAATGCAATATTTATGAATGTGGTATGAACACCCGTTTCCTCTGCAAATGCATCCTTTTCAATTGGCATACACAATAACAAAAAGGGACCTGGACTTGGGTAATATAAGAAGGAAAGGGTAAATTTGCAAATGGAAGCAACTCATGATTTTTTTAACAAGATGCTTTTTAACATGATTAAAATGATGCAACCACTAATTTTATCTGCACAGAGTTACTTTTAAGTCAGTGGCAGTTGATACAATTGAAGACATCATAGGCATGGTATGGAGGAAATGTGCTATGATATTTATTAATGGTATTTATCAGTTAACCATGCAAACATTCACCTACCTTAATGGAATGGTTCTCACCTGGTTCTCACCTGGTTGGCTCCCCATATACTCAAGCATCACTCACCCAGAGATGAGTACCGTGCCCGATGAGGGGAGCCCGTATCTGCAGGTACGCCAGTCCCCTAGATTAAGGAAAATATTGTTATCAGATAGTCAGGGCAAGACACAGGAACTGGAAAGTGTACCTTAAGCAGAATTTGTATGCTTCGAGTAGCCACTACATTCTGCTAATATTTTGCTGTCAGTCAAGATTTCTGAAAAAGAAAATATAGAGATTAAATACAGAGATTGAATACAGAGATTGAATATAAAGATTTAATGCAGAGATTGAATGTAGATATATAGAGATCTCTATATTCTGAATATAGAGAAGTTAAGCTACTCGTCATGTTTGATTAGTATATTATCATGGTTAATCTATTCAATATATTCATGCAACAATGTGCAGAGATTTGAGTGCAATGCAGCTTTAAATGCACCCAGGTCTGTTAAGGTTACAACATCATCAGGCAATGAGTTCCAAGTGGCACAACATCTGAGGCTAAAAAAAATATCTTCCTACAATCCACTGATGCACGCCTGTGAGCCAATTTCAGTGAGTGTCCACATGTGTTCACCAATGGTGCCAGCACAAACATGTCAGGGATCTTAATGGCAGAATGACCATGAAAAATCTTCCAACATTTGATAATGTCTGCTCGAATCAATCTACCTTTCACCGAGTACAGACCTAGTTTCCGTAATCTGGCACCATAATTCAGACCTTCCATCCCCTCTATGTTTCGTGTCCACCTTCTCTGTACTGATTCTAGTCGCCTCAAATCACCTACGTAACCGGTATTCCACACACACGATGCAAACTCCAAAAGAGGCCTGACATGAGTAATGTATAGGGTTTTCATAAATTCAGGAGAACGACATAAAGTAGAACTTAGTAGGTTGCTGGCCAGACTTCCAGCTTTCTGTACTATACCAGCAATGTGTTGATGGAAATGCAAGTTTTTATCTACTGTGATACCTAGGTCAGTATGCATCTCAACAAAGCTTACCTGAAATCCATCTAGGTAATAATGTGCATAAGGGCCAAGATTTTTCCAGTCATATGACCCACTGTGTGCTTTGAGAACTGCACATTTTTTGGAGTTCATTGCTAGTCCCCATGACTTGGCAGTACTAACCAGTGTATCAATGTCCTTTTGACCCTGTGAAATGCCAGCCAGCAGGTCTGTGACAGATTTGTACTTCAGTTTCATGTATATTTTTAAGTCATCTGCAAAAACCTTGAACTGGGAGTGTATACCATGAGGCACATAATTCACATAAATCAAGAATAACACAGGACCTAGTACAGAGCCCTGAGGTACTCCACTTAGAACATTCTTTGGTTTGCTGGAGGAGCCAGAGACAAGCACTATCATTTCCCTCCCACAGATAAAATTTTTGATCCAGGTGAGGATTATCTCTGAAATTCCCAGAGCTCTCAGTTTTGTTAGTAGCAGCACATGATTAACAACATCAAATGCCTTTGAAAAATCAAAGAAAATTACATCCACCATATAGCCCTCATCTAGCCATGTAGAGACAGTCTCATATGTTAGCAGTAGTTGATCCTCTACAGAACGCCCCCGACGGAAGCCAAATTGTCCTTCGTCCAGCAAATGATGGACCTCCAAATACTCTGTAAGCTTTTCAACAATTACACGTTCCAGAATTTTACATGGTACGGAAGTAAGACTCACCGGGCGATAATTTAGTGGATCATGCCTTGAACCCTTTTTAAAAATGGGAATAACTTGTGAAGTTTTCCAACTATCAGGAAGACTTCCAGTAGAAAGAGATGAGTTAAAAATTATGAAAAATGGTTTCACAAGCTCCTCACAGCAAGATACAATTAACTGAGGGTGGACCCCATCAGAGCCCATGCTGGAGGATCCATCAATCTGACTCAAAATTCTGAGCACCTCAGCTTCAGTAATTTCGATACTCTGCAGCACTGTTTCAGTAGATTGGTGCGGGGCTGGGTTTTCTAGCCTACCCTTACAGTATACCGAGGAAAATGCCCCTGCAAATATATCAGCCATTTCCTGGCAGTCACTTGTTAGCCAATCAGTTGGTTTCCCTCTCAATGGCCCCAGGGATGTTCTGCCGATTTTTTGGTGTCGAATGTAAGAATGAAATTCCTTGGAAGATGGTTTGCTAATTTATGACAATTCATACTTGACCTGGGAATGAATACTAAAATTTCTATACTGTCTGTTTAAATCTTGGAATGATCTCAGTGAAACATCTGCCTGTGAAGACTGTCTCCCAAATTGGTTTCTGTCCTGTTTGTACTTTATCCAAGCATCCTTTCTCCTGCTTAAAAGACTTTGAGGAGGTCTGGTTGGCCATGGAGGATGCGCCTTTGGCACAACTCTCGGTATATATAAATTTGTAAGGGCTGCTATTATTTCTAGGAACCTTTTGTACATACCACTAGTGTTTAAATACTGAAACTCAAGGTTCCAGTCATATTCGGACAGACGTTCTTTAATAGCTAAGTAGTTCCCTCTGTGCCAACACCTTTTCAGTGATATGTTGCTAGATATGGCTGGTTTACTTGCCTGGAAATAATAGTCAATTAGAACAGGACAGTGCTGGCATTGGGGAAAGGGGGGCAAGATCTCTACCAGTCCAACCCTGTCGATTTCAGATGTTAAAATTAGGTCCAGCGTGTTTCCAGAATTTACAAAGGTAGGCTGGTTAATCCATTGAGTTAGGCCAAGCATATGAAAACAGTCAACAAAAGATCTATCTGTGTGAGTAATACCCACTGTGTCAGCAACACCATCTGGCCAGTGCACTGATGATAAATTAAAATCTCCTAGAATAATTATCTCTACCATCACAAAAAATCAGCCAAAAAAGTTACAAGTGCCTGGTTCTGGCAATCAGAGTTTGAGGGAGGGCGGTAAACACACACTATGTATAGGCAGAAATCCTTCAGAAAAATAGCATGAACATTGGGAGTGGAGACCCTGATTGATTCAAACTTAATTCCATGTTTCACATATAAACAAACACCATGCTTAGGAATGGGACCAGTTGTATCAGTTCTCACTATCTCATAACCTGCTATGTCTACAAATGAGCTAGGAACTGTTGGCAACAACCATGTTTCATTTACTGCTAGTATGTCAATTTTTAAATCTGAGAGAAAGGCAGATGTGTACAGAACTTTGTTTTGAATACAATTTAGGTTCACCAAGGATATGCAAAGTCTGGAAAAGCACAAAACTTGCCTGATAGCATGCAAGGCTGTAGCTTAGGCTGTAGCTTGCCATTTGTACCTTGATGGTGTCAGACTGACCAGCACAGTGCTTGGACTGCAGCTTTTAAAGCTCCAATGTATTGAGAAGGAAATTATAATTCTTGTGGCAGGGTAATTCCTTCAAACACAAATAATAGAAGACCTTGGAGCAATTTGGGCAAATAACCTTGCTTGGAACAACACAGTTGTAGTTGTAGGAGTCCTAGTTGTTGTAGGAGTGAACAACATAGGTCCTGCTAGGAGTGAGGAGCTGATGCAGGACTACAGGGCCCTTCTGGACACCCTGAAGCAAAGCAATAGCAGAGTTATTGTGACAGCTATTCTGCCTAGGGCTGGAGTCTCCCCTGAGTGGAGTTCTAGGGCACTGGCAGCCAATGCCAGGGTAGGTAGGCTCTGCAATGAGTTAGGTTTGACTTTTGTTGACAAGTGGTGCAGGTTTTATGGCTCATCTGACCTCTATCAGAGGGATGGCCTGCACTTCTCCGAGAAGGGGGTGCAAGTGTTAGGCAAAGTATATGAACATGTCCTTCAGGGAAACTAGATAATGGGGTGGGGAGGGAAGAATTGGCATTGCCATCTCATGGATATGCCAATAGTGACAGCATAGGCAATAGAACCTCACAGTCAGCAAATAGGGGTAGCAGTAGATCAAGGGGGCAGAATGGTAGCTCATCCAGAGATGATAGAGCTACTCAACATGAAAAAGCCAAAGAGGGTCATGGAACTTTTGTTAAGTGTATGATGCGTAATGCTCAGAGCATTCGATCCAAATTTGATGAGTTCAAGTGTTATGTTGCTGAGGAGAAACCAGATTTTGTTTGCATTACTGAGGCATGGGTCAGTGAGGGATATTTTGGGGATCACTTGCAGGACTATGAGATCCAGGGATACAATATGTTTTCATGCAATAGGGGTCCAGCAGTGAAAGGGGGTGGTGTAATGCTCTATGTGAATAGCTTATACAGTTCTCAAAAAGTAGCAGATGGGGTAAAAAATGTGTCTGTGGAGTCCATTTGGCTTGATGTTGCTGTGGGAAAAGGCAACAGCAATAAACTGAGGATAGGAGCTTTGTATCGATCAGGAACCTTGCCACATTCTCAGCAACTGGAGCTCGATAAGGTGATTTGTGAGGAAATCAGTAGAGACTTTCAGAGGAAATGCCTTATTCTTGGTGACTGGTGAACTGTGGTGACTTGGTGCTTGGTGAAGGTGCAAAAGAAGGGTAGGAAAGCCAGCATGGCTTACACCAGATGTGATGAAAGCAATTAAGGCTAAAAAAGATGCATTTAGAGTATTTAAAGAAGCTTCAAATATTGTAAATCTAAGGTCGTATCAAAAATCTAGAGATGCTGTGAAGCAGAAAATCAGAGCAGCAAAGCGAGCAAAAGAATTGGATTTGGCTAGGAACTGTAATGGGGACAGTAAAAAGTTCTTTAGTTTCTACAAGCTAAGTAAAGTTTCAAGCACAATTGGTCCACTGGAAGTAAATGGACTATATTGAGTGAGGATGGTGAGATGGTTGAGGAGCTGATCAAGCAGTTTAAATCAGTGTTTACAGTGGAGGATGTGACTAATCTGCCAACCGTGAACCACGGTTCAGTGACAGGTGATCAGATACACAATGTTGATTTCATTGATAGTGATATTGTTTTCAATTATATCAGAAAAATAAAGCCAAACAAGGCAGCAGGACCTGATGGAATTTATGCTAGGGTATTGCGGGAAGCTGAAAAGGAAGTGGCAATTCCACTTAGTATAATATTTTGTAGATCAGTTTCACGAAATGAAATTCCAACAGATTGGAAAAGGGCAAATGTAGTTCTTATTTTCAAGAAAGGAGAAAGAGGGAAAGTTGAAAACTATAGGCCAGTAAGCCTCACATCCCTAGTCTGCAAGGTACTCGAATCAATTATCAAGGATATAATAGTTAGTTTTCTGGAAGGAAACAGATTGATTCAAGATACTCACCATGGGTTTAGAAAAGGGCGATCGTGTCTCACAAATCTCTTGGACTTTTTGAATTTTGCTACAGAACAATTTGATCAGGGAAATCAGGTTGATGTAGCATATCTTGACTTTAGTAAGGCCTTTGACAAGGTACCCCATAAACGGTTAATGATGCAGCTTCAGGTCCATGGTATTACAGGTAGCATCCTAAAATGGATAGAGTTGTGGCTTTCAGATAGACAGCAGAGAGTGATGCTAAATGGTACAAAGTCATCATGGCAAAATGTTCTTAGTGGAGTCCCCCAGGGGTTGGTACTGGGGCCTCTATGGTTCATTATATATGTGAATAGCATTGAATGTGGCCTAAGCAGTAAGGTTTTGAAATTTGTGGATGATTTGAAGATCTTTAGGGCAATAACAGGGCACAATGAGCAGGTTTTGCTGCAGAAAGACTTAGACGAGCTAGTGAAGTGGTCTGAAAAATGGCAAATGAAGTTTAATTTTGATAAGTGCAAAGTCATGCATGTAGGTAGGCAGCATATGAAGGCTCCATACTTGATGGGTGGCCAAGTACTATCTGTGACTCAGCAGGAGAAGGACTTAGGTGTTATTTTGAGCACAAAATTGGGGGCATCAGAACAGACCAAAGAAGCCAGGAAGAAGGCACTAAGAATGCTTGGGGCAATACAGAGGAATGTGTCATACAAAAGTTAGGAGGTCATCAGGAAGCTTTACTGTGCATATGTCAGGCCACATTTGGAATACTGTGTCCAAGCTTGGTCCCCTAGTTATGAGAAAGATTGTTGGCTTTTAGAGAGAGTACAAAGGAGGGCAACAAAAATG
Source organism: Ashinkailepas kermadecensis (assembly GCA_034440615.1). NCBI lineage: Eukaryota > Metazoa > Arthropoda > Thecostraca > Neolepadidae > Ashinkailepas > Ashinkailepas kermadecensis. The sequence goes on from JAOTOM010001349.1 coordinate 49,642, forward strand.
GTTAATGTAACCTGGCATTTGAGGAAAGATTGAAGAAATTGAATATGTTTTCACTTAGATATAGAAGGCTGAGAGGAGATCTCATCGAGGTTTTTAAATTTGTTCATAGTCAGGAACAGGGAAATGTTTGAATTTAACAGAAATGATGCAATTAGAGGTCATCAATTCAAAATTAAAGTTAATCACAGCAGGATGAGGTTAAGACAGTCTTTCTTCACCAACAGGGTAGTAGAACACTGGAACCAGCTGCCAGGAACCATTGTCAGTAGCAACACACTGAACATCTTTAAAAACGGCATAGACAATCATTATAAGAATAGGGGGCTTGTTTTTCTGTATTCCAGGGAGGGTTGATCGACAGGGAGGAGTTGGGAGTTGGGAGGAGTTTGTAATTGTTGAGTGTGTTATGCAATAGCAAGTGAGTCTCTTATTAAGTCTAAACGCTTTATAACTTTATATAGGGTGTACCTAGCAGTGGATTCAGCACCTTCCTTCGGGATGTGATGTTGATGAGATTGTCTATGGTGACACGATGGGTATGATGGGAGGAGCTTGTGATTGTTGAGGGTGTTATGCAGTAGCAAGTGAGTGGTGCTAGATAGGCTGGGATATATAGCTTCCTAGGAACTTGGGATAAGGGATTGATTGGGGTGGGAGTATGTACATTTCTAGTACCTTTTCTGTGGCTCTTGGCCCCTGTGGCTCTTATTAAGCCTTCATACTTTATGACTTTTGACACCCTTGTTGAAAAAATTTTAAGCTTGCATGCTTGCCCTCAAAAGAAAGCTTAATAATTAGGTGGTGTGTAAAGAACATACCCCACTTTGTCAGAGATCGTCGAGGAAACAAACATCTCCTCAGTTGGCATGCTCTACATCGCTTATTCCGCCCACGCTACGTCGACGGTTGGCGCAGTTGGTTAGGGCGTTTGCTTTCCGTATGGATGGTGTTGGGTTCGAATCTCGGTGCCGGAACACTTAACCCAATCACACAGTCATTAACTGTCAGGGCGATTGGTTAATGTTGCACTTTGGATGGTAAATTTTTTTTATAAAAGGTGTTTGGATTTTTTGGAATTGTTTTTTTTTTCAGAATAAGATGTTCATGAATGTGACTAAGAAGATGCAACCACTCATTTTTGGTGCTGATGCTTACTTTTCAATTTGAAAGATGACGTCACATCAGTACTGTGTAATGACAGGTATGGCACTGAGGCTTTGACTGGCTAATGCTACAAATGGTTCACATACCTTAATGAGCTGGTTGAAGTAGCTTAACCTAACCTAACCTCATGGTGCATTATATAAATTATAGCTATGATAAACCAAGAGGTAAGCAGGTTAGGTTAGGTTAGGTTGAGCTACTTCGACCATCTCATTAAGGTATGTGAGCCATTTGTAGCATTAGCCAGTCAACTTAACCTAATGGCACATTATATAAATTATAGCTATGATAAACCAAGAGTTAAACAGGTTTGGTTAGGTTAGGTTAGGCTATGTTGGGCTAGGTTAGTTTAGGTTAAGCTACTTTCACCATCTCATTAAGGTATGTGAACTATTTGTAGCATTAGCCAGTCAAAGCCTCAGTGCCATACCTACAACATTACACCATACCAATGTGATGTCATCGTCCAAATTGAAAAGTAAGCATCAGCACCGAAAATGAGTGGTCGCATCTTCTTAGTCATGTTCATAAACATCATATTCTGAAAAAGTATTCCCAAGATTCCAAAAACACCTTTTATCAAAAAATTTACCCTTTAGATTACTTTACACTGTCATATGAATTGCTTGATGTGATATTTGTCCATGAAAGTAAGGAGGAAAAATTCTCAATTAAAGCCTACTCATGCAATGAATGTCAAATTGGACCATCTGGAATAGTCATCATGGAACTTCGTCTCTGGAAGGGAGCTTCAGACTTTAAACAAAAAATTTGAGGGGTCATTCGGGCACACTGAAGGTCAGACTTCTTTCAATGTGCAACTCTGGCTGAAAACCTGAGGGGACACTGGGTACACATGCCCCAAGCGCCCCTTGTATCCGCCCCTGTCCCAGAAACAATTGAAAGGGATTCTGATGAACTGAAGCCACTGAGATGGTTCCATGATAGCTTGATGCTGCCCTGTGGTAAGACCTCTCACTTTCTGCAGGTATTCAACTTTTGGTATCTTCGAACCAAAGTGGTTATAAACGTACCTCACAGCGAGGGTTTGTGACCCCATGAAACATTGCATCCATATCCAGTTCAAGTCGTTTATTTCAACAGCCGGTTCCGTACTCACCACATTCCGTTACATTTCGAGTGCAAGCAATGCTACCATAGGAAGTGCAGAAGATCCCCAGTCAACATGCCTCTCAGATAACGTTCACCAGGGGGGGGGGTGCCCGGCCACCTAAGATCTGAAACTGGAAGCACACAATATTTGGAGGAATTACGGCTGTAGTGAACTTACTGCGGTATACATTTCATGACCCCATGTCAATGTCTTCAGGGTAAAATGAGGTCACAATCGGCGTCCACTGAACCCCAGCCGTTTGTTTGTTTATTGTGGTTTAGGGGCGCATCGCAGTGATAAATTATTCGTGGAATAGGGTGGAATATACCACTTTTTGAGCACTGAATAGACATCCTTTCCAGGGATGTACGACATCTTGCTTGCTGATGTATGCTTATGAAGTCTTCATGACTCATTACTAAGAGTATTTTGCATACAAGTAGCATGTTTATGCTCACCATTACATATTGATTACACAAGGATCTCATGACACAATTTCAGATGTATATTTTATATGTGGTGTGTTAAACAATGGGATCTGCTGATAATATGACATTGCAATTGTTATCGTTAACACAGGTGTCCACATATTAGGTGTCTCCAAAATTAAACCAAAAACATGCACTGATGAGTACCATATTGGCTCAAAATGAGCTTAAAGGACTGAAACAATATTGTAATCGGCATGCTTCCATGGCAGATTTCTACATCCTACTGTACTCATTTTGACATCTCACACCTAACGAAAAAAACATTATTTTAACACTGGCGCATCGACTGCAGTGGTCATGCAGCGCCCAGGGACCCCAGCCGGCACCGCCCGTACGTACAGAAAGTATGCACGTTCCACTGCCGAATGGTAGGTAGAGATCGTTCATACGTACGCTCGCTACGTGCCCTGGTACAGACCGTGCGTGCTGTCGTTAAGGTTGGTAGTACGGACCCATCGTGCGATCGTTACGGCCAGCATAATAATTATGTGAGATACTGGAGCACATCCCATACACAGTGAAGTCAGCCTTTCACTGATAGTTGTGGCTGCATGTGGCTTGTCTTTGACTTTTCTGCCTCAGTGAAGTATTCAAAAATGCTGGCTGTAACGATGGCACGATGGGTCCGTACTATCGGCCGTAACGACAGCACGCACATTCTGTACCAGCGTACATAGCGAGTGTATGTATGAACAGTCTCTGCCTACCGTTTGGCAGTGGAACATGCATACTTTTTGTATGTACGGGCAGTGCCGGCTGGGGTGGAGTGGAGGCTGATTGTGACCTAATTTTACCCTGAAGACATTGACCTGGGGTCATGAAATATGTACTGCAGTGAGTTCACTACAGCCGTAATTCCTCCAAATTGTGTGCTTCTAGTTTCACATCTTAGGGGGCCTGAACCCCCCACCCCAGTGAACGTTATGTGAGAGGCATGTTGACCGGGAATCTTCTGCACTTCCTACGGTAGCGTTGCTTGGACTCAAAATGATTGTGGCGTGAACCCAAATTGATTGGGGGGGGGCAAACTCCACAGGGTCCCATGTTAAAAGTTGGAATTACTTGGTTGGCAAAGCCAACAATGAATGTTTTTCACTACCTTCTTTTCCTCCAGGGGTTGGCTTGCAAGGCACAGGGTGTGCCTCCATACTTTACAGTCTGGCCAAAGCACTCAGCTACCTATAGAAACTTCGATGCTTTTAGTGCCTTCTGTCTAATTTTTACATGGCTAGAGATCCTGGGTGGGTTGGGGAGGGAGAGGGTCCAGACCCTGTTTGTTTGTTGCCTTGTTAATTTGTCATTTTCCCCTCATCAATCTTAAAATTAATCTTGAAAATAATGCCTTGGATCCTCCCTGGTTTTGTGAGAGATGTTCAGCCCTCAGAGATATCAGTTGAACCACAGCATGAGTGGGTTCCTGGACAGTGCTACTAAGGGTGTTTTGTTGCTGTTGAAACCTCACCATTAGCCTGTGGTGTTTAGTGGCTCTGAGCTTTGTTATGGGCGCTGTATAACCAATGCAGTTGATGGCCCTAAAACACAAATAACTAACTAACTAAGTGGCTCTGTAGCAGCCAAGGGGCCTGTCTGGCAAGGTTGTGCCCGTCCACAGTTTTCATGAATCTCAACAGTGGGGTCTGACATTTATTGTACTTCCGCTCGCTTCTTTCAGCCTGACTTGCAAGAGGGGGACGAGTGGTCTAGGGGTAAGATGCTCGTCTCACAATCGAAAGATTGTGGGTTCGAGTCTGACCTGTCGCTACTCTTCGCCTGCGACCAATCGGCGTGAGAGATTGGCGACCCTATATGGCTCAACGGTCGACGTGTCGTGAAACCAATAACCAACCAACCTGACTTGCAAGAGCTTGCCCATACTACTCCACCCTGCTACCATGGCTCTCGAAACAGTGGCGTCGTCTATAAAAGCATCCCTGGCCCGTGGAGACATCTACCAACACACTGTTGTCCATCCATATGCAGAGAGTGATTCCAGGACATATCGATCAGGCAAAAGGGTGATTGTTCACCCTCATGATGTCTTAGATTTTGAGAAAACTTGGTGTGTAGGTTCATCTTATGATCTTGCTCACATTTTTTATCGATCAGGTCAACGGTTCAGGAGGCATAGCCTGGGCGTTTCCTGAAGGTCATACTGCAACATTATGTTCCTTGGCAAATAGGTATGTTAAATAACATTCAAAATGTAAATATCCAGACATTTTTTAAATTCACAATGGTCCAAGGAATCCAATGAGAGACTAGAAGTGATTTTGCCACCAGATGGTGGGAGTGTGATGCCGGACCAACTTTTGCACACAAATGATGCACTGATGTGTATCACAGTGTTGACGTGAAGTTCACGGTTGCTTTTTAACACACAATTTTGCAGGGATGGGAGTAGGTATTTGTCTTGAAGCTTCTGAATGATAGCAAGTATACCTAAAGTATTGTGATGGGTGGAAATTGCTTTGTTTATCAATGCAAGAAGCATGGTGGCATGTGTTTCCAAAAGACCCAACTCTTCATAGGGCATGGCTTTCGAGAATAAGGAGAGAAGCTAGCTTTGCAATGTCAGCCCACACATGCCCTAAACTCCAGTTCAACCCCAACACTTAGAAGGATAAAAAGTGCACTGACAGCTACTGGGTGGCATAAAGACTGCACCAATGGATGTTGAATGGCATGACATGTATGGTAATATACAAGAAACTAACCTAACTAAGCCAACTTCTTTTTTCATTACGCCTACTATGGATGTTGGATGTTGCAGAAGCTACCTTATGTTCCCATTCTAAGCCATAAAGTCATAAATTGTTTAGACCTAATAAGAGCCACAAGGGCCCATCCAGTTAAGTCTGTAAATGGAAGATACCATAAGCCTGGTAAAAAGACCCACCCCAACCATCACCACATCCTAAATAAACCATCCACCAACATCTCACACACCTATCAATGCCTATCCACCCAAGCTATCCAGACCTACTCCCTTGATCCCTCTCAACACATATGGATTGAAAGGCCTACCAATAATTTTCAAACTGCATCCATGCCTGCTTAAAGGGGCCTGTGCCATGCACACTTAGCATAAATTCCACCCCATCCATCACTGATTAGTACTCAAAAACAAGATTTTCCTGTCTAAAAAAATATGTCCACCCTACTTTTAAATACAGTCAATGAGGAACTCCCCACAACATCAGCAGGCAGCCTTTCCACTGATCAACAACCCTTTGACTGAAGACCTGTTGTCTATACTTGAGTGAGTACATAACTAATGCCATAAGTCTTTCTCTATATTCTAAGTTACCTATTCCACTGATGAGTATAGTAGATTTTCACTGCACTCTTTCTAGCATATCTATATGTTTTTCTAGGTAGGGGCTCCATGCTTGTACATAATATTTCAAGTGGGGTCTCATATAGCTAAGTACAGTTTTTTTCATGACTTCCTTGCTCTTATATCTCACACTCCTATTAAGTCCCAAAGTCCCAGCATTCTGAGTGCCCTGTGCTAGCTGAGATACATTGTTGTTCTGCTTTAAGGTAATGAGCCACAGGGGCTCTTCCTGGTTGCATTTTGTGGACACCATCAGCTAGTTGCCCATGATGAACCATGAGTCCCAACATGCTGAACCATGAGTCTGCAGACGAAACAGATGGGTTAACCTTGCAGCCTAGCTTGGGACATGAACATATGTGTACCTTGACAGCATGAGGACCAAAATTAGCATGTACATATTTTAAATATGCATATCATGCACACATCAGAAAAGAGAGCATCTGTAGTTGGCACTGGGCATGCACAACCAATGCTTTTTGCTCTGAAAATTCCAATGAATTGGCATTTACAGCAATGGAAAATATGAATATGTTTTTCACCATCATGCATAACTTGGCAGTGCCATGTTCTGTTTGGTGTATCAGGAATTGTCAAGGGTTTTTCATTGCTTACAATAGGCACTTAGAACTCACTGGGCCAATTATTTCCTGCATGGCTACAGAGATACTTCAAGATTTTGTCAGGGCTGCATGCACAGCCCCAAAATATTATTTCCCACCTTTCCATCTTGGGCGAACAAGCATGCTTTTTCAGTGCCAATGAAACACATTTGAAGGTGCCATTATTTGCCAATTGAATAAATAATGTTGAATGCTGTGATAGATGGCTTGCTCAGCTCAACTGGATAGAAAAAGTTGCAAAATATTACATGTTTCCCATATTTTTTTTTTCATTTGACATAAGGACTCAACAAAAATAGTTTGATAAGCATGTGAAGTGGTCAAAAAGTGGCAAATGAAATGTAACTGATTAGTGCAAGATCATGTATGTAGGTAGACAGCATACCAGGGATGCATACTTGATGGGTGACCAATTACGAGTTGTGACTTAACAAAAGAAGGATTTGGGTGTTGTTGCGGAATATGCCAGACATAAAGACATGGTTCTGAAGTGCAACAATGAGCCACAGGGGCTCTTCCCGGTTGCATTTTGTGGACACCATCAGCTAGTTGCCCATGCTGAACCATGAGTCCCAACATGCTGAACCATGAGTCTGCACACGAAACAGATGGGTTAACTTTGCAGCCTAGCTTGGGACATGAACTTGTGTGTACCTTGACAGCGTGAGGACCAAAATTAGCATGCACATGATATGCATATTCAATATGCATATCATGCGCACATCAGAAAAGAGAGCATCTGTAGTTGGCACTGGGCATGCACAACCAATGCTTTCGGATCTGAAAATTCCAATGAATTGGCATTTACAGCAATGGAAATTATGAATATTTTTTTCACCACCATGCATAACTTGGCAGTGCCAAGTTGTGTTTGGAGTGTCAGGAATTGTCAAGGTTTTTTATTGATTACAATAGGCACTGGGCCAATGATTTCCTACATGGCTATGCTCTTCAGAGTTACTTGCAAGACAAGATTTTGTCACGGCTGCATGCACAGCCCCAAAATATTATTTCCCACCTTTCCATCTTGGGTGAACAAGCATGCTTTTTCAGTGCCAATAAAACACAAACACAACACAACATTGCATAGAATTCGGCCTGCGACTATTTTCCAGGGCTACCGCTCTACCAAGTGGTCAAGAGGTGTGCTAGGAAATGCAATATTCTAGCCACAGGCAAATCAATGCTTCCATCCTGGTTATAGACAGCCAACAAAACTTCGAATATTTCGCGACTACTCAATCACACCAACAGAACGCTAAACGCCGAATCGGCGTTGAAAAGATAAACTAAGTCTATCTTTTGGACGCCAGATAGACGTTCATTATCCGGTCGTGACATACCCGGTGCACACTGTGCGACGCTCCGATAGACGTTCATTATCCGGTCGTGACATACCCGGTGCACACTGTGCGACGCTCCGATAGACGTTCATTATCCGGTCGCGACATACCCCGGTGCACACTGTGCGACGCTCCGATAGACGTTCATTATCCGGTCGCGACATACCCCGGTGCACACTATGCGACGCTCCGATCGCGTTAGGCGTTCGTAAAACGCAGTTTTGACGGGCGTCTGAAATACGTTCGATTGCCGTTTGTTTGAGGAAACGGCCTAAAAACAATGGATAAACGCTCGGAAAGCGTCAAAAGACCATAGTGTGAACCGAGCTTTACCCGTAAAGCCGGCAATAAAACGGGAACCAATTCCAACACATTGGCGATACGTTGCTTTCCAGCGCGTCCCGCAGCAGTCAAATTATTAATGGTCTTGAAATGTGGCTGGTATGCATCCCGGTTTCGGTTACTGAATCTTGACTTATTGGGTTAATCAGGACTTATTTGGTTATGTAGTTACTGCGCGAAATTCCTGCGATTGGAATGGTTGATGAACGCCAAATATGAGCTTCCAAGTTATGCAAATTTGTCGTACATCATTACCAAATACTTCGATATGCTCTGTCGGGCCGAATTTGCATCATGTAGATCGCGAATTTGCATACACCTCCTTAATTCAGTTGGTTGTCGTGTTCCGCGAACCACTAGCGACGAGGTTATTTTTGATGAAATTGAAGTCTGGTCTACACAAAACGAAAACAGTAGAACTCATTCCACGTGTAAGTAGTAGTGCATCGATTTATCGTTGTGTTTAGCTGATTTGTAAAATCGCTGTCAAATAATTACTTGTATGCCATTCAGCATATTACAAGTAATTATTAGGGGACGAGTGGTCTAGGGGTAAAATGCTCGTCTCACAATCGAAAGATTGTGGGTTCGAGTCTCACCTGTCGCTACTCTTCGCCCGCGACCAATCGGCGTGAGATATTGACGACGCTATATGACTCAACGGTCGACGTGTCGTAAAAACCAATAACCAACCTACAAGTAATTATTTGTTTGTGCAGCAGAATGTTTTGCATTTTGCATTTTGCACGATTAACCTTAATCTGCATCGTTTTGCTGCGTAAAATAACAAGACATTGATATGGAAAAACACAGCATTTTATTCTGCCCAATTAATTGCCTTCTGCACCTTAATTCGGCTTTCTTTCACCTATAATGTAGCTCCGAAATCAGGTGCCAGTTAGGTATTGAAAGCACGTTCCTGGTTTATGCACATCATCCAGTTAGGTTCTGTTTCACTTCGTTCTCGCTAGATGGCAATCGGTCAAATATTCCGGTATGTGCTTGTTTGCATAGTCAGCTGGCTATTATAAGTTGCTGGGCATTATACTTTATGGTGCAGAGGGTTTTGTTGTGGTCTATGCAAGGCCGTATACAGGGTCTATGGCAGCCTTCGACGACGGAACGGTTCTCAGGCTGGTTGGACACGTGAATGAAAAGTATTATGGCTATATTTCCTATGCATTTAGTGTGAAATACTGAGGGATTTTCCTGTATGTATTTATCGTCCGCGACCAATCGGCGTGAGAGATTGGCGACGCTATATGACTCAACGGTCGACGTGTCGTAAAACCAATAACCAACCTGTATGTATTTAATTTCGATATGAGTATCATTAGTGAAACATGTCTGCGCTTGAGCACGTGGCGACTGGCCTGGTATCAGGATGCCGAAAAGAGTCGGAAGCGATGTAAGAAAAAGCTGTGTTATGTGTCAATTTCCACCAAACTGTAGGAATTTGAGAACATTGTTGCAAGACGTTGACAAAAATATATTGACGTGCCGTTCTGTGTGTTGCAGAGTGATCCATTTGGCTGTGCGTGGCATGCCAAGATGCCTTACACGGAGCAGTACCTCCTCGACAAACTAACGAGCGGCCTGGACGCGTCACATGTGGTACGTTAGACACTGGGAACGACTCGATGCTCCCAGGCCGCAAGGTCCCCAGTAGGACGCAAGCTTCGGCCTGAGATGCAAACTGAACATGTGGATAGTGTTGTCTTTAACTATTCTGCGATTATTGTATGAGGTAATGAAACAGATTGTTTGCATGCTTTGTGAACAAGTTATGGTATTTTATTTACACCTACCGCCTGTTTTTAGGTTAGTCGACAGACTGATTCTAAAACGTTGTGCCAATTCCATACCTGGATGCTTGGACAGTCCCAGATATCTTGGGCCGCCCAATGACTAGCTATGGCAGATGTCTTTGCTGGTCCCGTGGCTGTTAAGGTTTAGCGGACTCTGACAGTCCCGGACTGCTGTTAATCCCATTGTCTCTTGGTAATTATGGGATCCTCTTGACAGTCCCAGAGCCCCGTATCCATATCCGAATCCGGGGTGCGTGACAGTTGGAGATGTATTATGTAATCCTCGGTCATGTATTTATAGCGGATACTAGTTGTTTCAGGTCCATATGATGACTCTCAGCGCCACCTAGCAGTCTGTGACCTATTGGTAGTCGGGTGATATTTTGCTAGCCTATATGGCTCTGGTCGACCAAAGGAAGTCCCATGTTTCTAGTGCAACACCAGGGCCGTCTGTCCGCTCAGTGTCGGGACCCCGAGTGTACCGAGATCCGTCGCAGTCCTATGGAACTCGGGCAGCCTCAGCCACTGCTCAGTCATATGGCCATCTAACACGCCCGATGTCATCCCATCAAACAGCATACGATAAGAGTTGTTCCGATAATGGTTGTCTATAGAAGGGGACGAGTGGTTCGATGCTCGTCTCACCATCGAAAGATTGTGGGTTCGAATCTCACCTGTCGTTACTCTTCGCCCGCGACCAATCGGCGTGAGAGATTGGCGACGCTACATGACTCAAACGGTCGACGTGTCGTAAAACCAATAACCAACCAGGTTGTCTATAGAAGACCGTCGGCTTCAGAAAAATAATAGCCCATGGAGGCCACGACCACATTTGGCGCCGTCAGATGTTTGCTGGCATTCCATCTGGCCTTGCGGGGAGCTTTTAGGAGACGCCCAGGGGGTTCCTCCTGGATCCAAGGGAGCGCACGGAGCCGTGTCACTCGTCTGCGCCGTTAGTGTCGGACAGGGGTGCGGACTTCACCACGGCCGTCCAGCCACGCGGTGACAGTGACTGTGACGCAGCAGGCGTGTGTGTCCGGCGGCCGGATGTGGTGGCTGTGGTGACGCCCGACTGTGGTACCCGCCGGCACCCCCACCGCTTCCCGGCGTGCTCCGGTTCCCCGCCGGTACCCCCACCGCCTCCCGGCGTGCTCCGGTTCCCCGCCGGCTCCCCGCCGCCGGCGTGTCATGACGGCGTCGATCACGATGCAGTGACGAACGGCGGCAAAGTGCTCGCTCTGGTCCGTTTCGGGGCCGCACGTGACCGGCTGTTTGGAAGGAAGGTTTGAAGAATGTCGGAAAATGGGTGTGTTGCGGGGCAGAACTAGGGGGTGGAGGTATGGCTGCTGCCACGGCAATTAATGCAGTTGTACATCCAGTAGTTATGTTTTATCGTGCGGGATCGAGTTCATGGCCTGGAAAGGTGAGCGATGAACATCCCGTATATTTCTCATATTCGCCGACTGCTGAGTGTCCTAAACAGATGTTGGCGGAAACAGCGGTAGGTACCAGGATCCGCTGCAAACACGACTGTATTTCCTGAACTGAGCATGGAGTACCGTTGCAACAGTTCCGCCTTATGTGTTCGAACCATTCCGATCACCCTGTATCATGATCCATGGTGCACCGTAACAACGGTTCCAATGGGCGCTGTATAACCAATGCAGTTGATGCGCCATAAAACCCTAATAACCAACCAACAACGGTTCCACATTATGTGTTCGAACCATTCTGATCACCGTATGTCATGGCCATGGGATGTTATTGCGACGGCTCCACGTTATGTGTTCCAACCATTGCGATCACCCTATGTCGTGGGCCATGGGGTGCCGTAAAAACGTCTCCGCCAGCTGTCAGCCGTTTTGACACCTGTATTACTCGTTTCGCTCTCTTTCACTATTCACGACTCTCCCCAGCTGAAACAGGGTGCATGTCCAAGGGCTTACTGAACGTAGTAGATCGGGCATTGATAAGTGCTCACACAGTGAACAAACAAGATCGGGGTATCCAACAGATCCAGGTCCAGCAGAAGACTGCCCTACGGCCAGTTGGCAGACATCTTCTGCTCAAAACAGCCGGTGGCGTACTGGCGCTCCCTCGTGCCGCGCGCTTGGCCGGCTGGTAGAAACGACGGGGCGCTTAGGGACTTTAATATGCTGGTATGTGTGTCGTATGTTTGGACCCAGGGTAGACCCGGCAGTGGGGTCAGCCTCGTTACTCGGCTGGCTAGGGACATGGCGCTCCCTCGGGTTACCACAGCCGTCCCGATGAGGGGCTTGGAAGCACGGAGGTGTTTCCGGAGGCTCGCAATCTCCAACGTCCATCCCTCTATTCCTTTCCCAGTATCCATCCCGTGCCTACGTCACTTTGTATGTCTTGCATCCAACCTTGCAACAACAACCCCTCCCCTGCCACGAGCAGGTAGGCCAACTTCCCCTGGTCTATTCGTCCGCTCAGTTGTATCGGGGTAGTCGCGCCCCCTCGGCCCGTCCCCGGGGTTGACGGAGTCCTGGAGGCTGACGTCCCCCGTCGCACTGTGTTAGCTGCGACGAGGGAGCAACACGCCTCTTTGGTCCCGATATCCCGGAGGGGCGGGCGGGTCCGTAGGGCCCCATACGGGCCAAGCGACAGGTCGCCTCGGGCTGGTGACCTGGGCTCTCGCCTGGTGCCTGCCGGCCCGGCCGGCCGGGGTCAAGGGGTGGGCGGCGCTGTTAGTGCGGTCGGGGTGGTGAGTCTCTCTCTCTCCCTGCCGTGCGAAGGCGCCGCCCGCCCCGTATAACTCCTCGGGCGCCTGGCGTCCTCCCGTCTGTGGGACACAGGCGTCCCCCTGTAGGGCCCCTGTGTGGTGGGGCGCCACGAGGAGCCGAAAACAAACACTTTATGGCAACTTCCAAAAACCATACCTTCCCTGGACCTCTCACCAAGGACGAGAACGCCGGCTTGCCTACCGTAAGCCGTAACACCTACCCGACACCTAGAAGCCTATCGCCCTCAGTACCCCCTCCCCCGTCCCGCCCCGTGATCTCTACCACCGCTAGTTCAGAGTCCAGGCTGCCGTCGCCGCGTGTGTTAATCCTCAAGTCAACCGAACCTGGAAAAACTTTATCTGCACTCTCACCATTTGAACGGAAGCGGGGATGCGACCTCCTTGGCGACGTACTTCGATGCGAGAAACTGAAAGATGGAGCAATTGAAGTAGAATTTCGAAGTGCTGAGCCACACAGGTTAAAAAAAACTTATCAAAGGGTGTTATAAACTGTTTTGATCTGAGGGACGTTTCTGATGTGAAAATTGTCGATGGCTTATCCGAGTACGGTGTCGTGGAAGCTAGACGGATCAAGGTGATGCGCGGAAACGACCTACAAGTTACGAATAATATTGTGTTAACTTTTAACTCCACAGACATGCCCGTTGCGGTGTTTGTTGGTTACGTGAAGGCGAAGGTTCGTGTCTTCGTCCCAAACCCTATGCGGTGCTTTCGGTGCCGAAGATACGGGCACACCACCCAGTATTTGCCGTGGTCACCCGACTTGTGGTAGATGTGGCGCATCAGAACACGCCGGCGAAACTTGCGACCCTGAAGAACTGTGGTGTATAAATTGCGGCCAGGGACTGGCCCGTATGCTGCCTACAACAGAGCCTGTCCAGTACATGTCAAAGAGAGAGAAATTCTTGCACTGAAATGCACTAAACAGATATCGTATCGACAGGCGAGGGAGATCTCTACATGGACACCCACCCCACAGTGTCGTATGCAGGTAAAGTAAAAGGTACTCAACCTGCCACCACTCACCGGCAGCCTCCCAGTGCTTCCCAGTTTTTAGCTCAGCTTAGTGAGTTATTGCGATCATTTGGACTCGTGTGCACCTCTTTGCCGGAACGAGGCCTGGTCCCTAATACTGAAGCGCCTCGCCTCCAGGAGGCAGAAGCTGAAACTTCCACAAAAACGCCTGAAGCACACGGTCGTGCCGCCGGGGCGGCCGTGATTCCCTCCACGATGGGGCCCGTGAAGCACCAACTGAAGACGAGGTGCCTGAAACCCACCGCGTCACCTGTGCCCCCCTGCCGTTGCGACAGGGACTACTCCGTCCGTTGGCCTCACTGATTGGCGGGTGGGAGCGGTCCCGTTGGGACCGAGGTTGGTGCATCCTCGCGCCATCCACCAGTGGAACCACCCAAGGACCGAGCTTCCGGGGTTGAGGTTCTATCTGGGGCGCCCGATCTCGGAGCTGCGGGAAGGTCAGCTCGGCTCAACCCACAAGGGGCATCTACTGGTGCCAAGTCCAAGGGACCGTCGCCCACAACGACACCCTCACCGACGTCAGGGCGGCAGATGTGCCCACCTCCCACACCACCCAGGATTGGTGAGAATCGCATGCCGAATTCTTCACCAGCAACTTCCAGTCGACCAGGGAAGCGACCACCTCCATGGGAGGCGTCGCCCACGGAAGGCAGTATTCCGCGATCCCGACCGTGCAGCCGGCCGAGTTCCGTGGATGGTCGCGTCCTGGAGCCGCACAATCCCAGGAGGGACGTTGAGTGCTATGTTCAGTAGAGCTCTGACAATCCTTGCAGTGGCTGTCTGTGTCTAGATTAAGATTTGAACCCTCCCTGTGTTGCGAATAGCCGACCAGGACATTAATCACCCTGCGGAAGTTGCCTATGAGATTGGTCGTGCTCTATCACAAAGAAGTCGAGGCAGCACTGATCATCCTGAGTTCTTACGCCACAAAGCTGCATGTGAGTCGATGCCAGTTGATTTTACCACCTCTGTGCGCAGTTCATACAATCGTCGTATTACAATGAAAGAACAAACTTTCGCCATCGGATCACTCCAGACTACGTCAGAGGGACCTGATGGAATCCACAACGACATGCTAACGCGCCTTCCGTCCTGCGCTCGTATCTCCCTTCTTGCCTCTTTCAACTCATTGTGGCTCGGCGGCCATTTTCCCTCCTCTTGGCGAGATGCCATTATAATTCCTATTGTGAAACCAGGCAAGACTGGCCGCGATCATTACTGCCGCGACTGGCAAGACTGGCCGCGACATTATCGCCCCATCTCTCTGACATCATGCCTCTGTAAGCTCATGGAGCGGATGATAAGCGTTCGCTTTAGTTGGTTTCTCAAGGTCGAAGGCATCCTCACAGGCTCACAGTGTGGGTTTAGGAAAAATCGTAGCGCTCTAGATCACGTTTTACGACTAGACACAGAAATAAGGCACAACTTCATGCAAAATAGCCATCTTGGAGCAATTTGTCGACATTGAGGCTGCCTTTGACACGGTGTGGCGATACGGAATACTTAGGAAAGTGTGGAACCACGTGATACGTGGACCCATGGGAATTTTTTTTGAAAACTTCTTGTGTGATTGTACCTTCCGTGTCCGCGTCGGAAACCATGTATCTCCACGTTTTGTGTAGGAGAACGGTGTTCCACGGGGAGCGTACTTAGCGTTGCGTTGTTGGAAATTTTTATCAATGACATTGAAAACGGCCTCTCACCAACTATAGGTATGTCACTCTTCATTGATGACTTGGCTATTTTGTCCTGTACGACGCGATTACCATCCATGGCGAAACATCTGCAGATGGCCATAGCCTGTCTTGAAAAATGGACGATCGTGAACGGTGTCCGATTTTCTACCTCCAAGACGGTTGCCGTCCACTTCTGCCGACGTCGTCTCCACTGTCCGGTGATGGTAGTTCGGTTATGTGGACATAAAATACCTGTTCGGCCATCGGCCCGCTTTCCCGGCGTCATTTTCGACAACCGGCTATCCTACAGCGATCATGTCAATACTTTGCGAGATAAGTGCTTCCGTGCAATTAATTTAATGTGTGTTTCACGAACTGACTACGGAGCCGATAGAGCAACTCTTGTAATGTTATATCGATATCTTATCCGCTCGAAGCTGGGCGTACCTCTCTCTCCCTTAGGGAAGTATTAGGGAACGAGTCATCAATCATCCAATCGGGACGGCTCTTCCGCTTCCTATCAGAAATAAAATTTTCTGCGATATATACCCCTCGGTAACGCGTTTTTATACCTCACCACGTGAGAATCGTAGCACGGTATGATATTACA
>JAOTOM010001350.1:0-66004 GCA_034440615.1 Ashinkailepas kermadecensis
GATGATCAAGATCACAATGCTGAACCAGACATTTCGGCTTGCAAGCTTCAAATAAAACAATGAGCTGCCTCCATCATTCAACTGAGCGATATGAAGGGATCGATATTCGAACTTCACAATGTTCGTTGCTATGTGCAAGTTGATGGATGTGCATTATTTGTGTTCGATCGTTATCAATACTGCATTGTAATTGTACCGGTTACTTCTATTCTTCATGCATGTCACAGCGTGTCGTCGCCGGACAGTCCACAGTGTCGTGACGGGCAGTCCACGGAGAGCCGTGACGGGCAGTCCACGGAGTGCCGTGACGGGCAGTCCACGAAGTGCCGTGACGGGCAGTCCACGAAGTGCCGTGACGGGCAGTCCACGAGAGTGCCGTGACGGGCAGTCCACGGAGTGCAGTGACGGGCAGTCCACGGAGTGCCGTGACGGGCAGTCCACGGAGTGCCGTGACGGGCAGTCCACAGAGTGCCGTGACGGGCAGTCCACAGAGTGCCGTGACGGGCAATCCACAGAGTGCCGTGACGGGCAGTCCACAGAGTGCCGTGACGGGCAGTCCACTGAGTGCCGCGACGGGCAGTCCACGGAGTGCCGTGACGGGCAGTCCACAGAGTGCCGTGACGGACAGTCCAGAGTATCGGGGCGGGCAGTTCAGAGTGGAAGGATGGAGGGCGGGGAAGGTGGAGCGATGGACAGACACCGACCGGTCCGCAAGAGCAGGGCCCACCCACCCGCCCAGAGACTTGCTGCATGCCAGGCAGAGGCCAATAATGGCGGCACAGGAGGTCGCCGGCAGTTCTAATTCCATGCCGCGCGGCAGCTTTTGTGGGGGTGGTGCTTGTCTGTGGCACACGAGTCGGAAAAGTGACGTTCAACACTCGCTACAATCAGTAGCTGTAATTAGAATGGCACGCTAGCGTCCCGACAACTTATAGGCTGCGTGTTGTCGATCTTGGAAACACGCCACTATTACTGGTGGCTGTTTGAACTGTATGGATTCTTATTCAGATTAGAGTCTAACTCGGATGGGCATTGTAACGGTGTTCTATTTATGTTCTGCAATGCAGTCTTCCGTGGTGGTGTTGGTGTGCTCTTGTACTTGCGTACAAGTCACACAATGACTATTGAACATAAGACGAATATTTCAGAGGTTTGCGTCGCTGGGCCCACGGTCGGAGTTGGGGGTGTGCTTCTGGACCAAGGAATGGAGCGTTGCCAAAATAGACATCTATCCTAAATGTAAGATAGATGCATGTAAGGTACTAAACAGAAGGGTGCTATTCGTAGTCCCACAAAGTACCTAATTTCCACCACAAAGTACCATTTATACCATGCGAATAACCTCGTCTGGGGCTTAAAAAAGAAACCTTTTGGCTCACAAACAAGTTCACCTGTGTCAAATTGCCATTCAAAGCAAGTAGCGAACAAACAAAATAGGCAACTTTATTAGTTGGGGTACCTTACTTCCCCTAAATAATATCGAAGGCACTACAAAAATACTATCGATAAATACTATCGAAGGCAGAACAATATAAGTTTAACGTTCTGCTTTTGAAATGCCATATATTTATGTAAGAGGATACACGAAAAGTATAATGGCTTATCTGGGACATTAAGCAAGGCCAAAGCTGGACATCTTTCCCCAGGTCAGTGGGGTAGGAGAGATCCATGTCCGAAAATGTTTAAATCGAATAAGGAAAAATGACATTAATCATAGCATGGTACCAAACCAGGGGGACCGGTACAAACTTACACTAATCGATACAGAGCGGCACTCGTCGACACAGAGCGACACTAGACGACACAGAGCGACACTCGACGACACAGAGCGACACTCGCCGACACAGAGCGACACTCGCCGACACAGAGAGACACTCGCCGACACAGAGAGACACTCGCCGACACAGAGAGACACTCATGGTGACTCAGTGTCGGCACCCACTAGGCTATCCACTCACACTGGGTGCCGCACTCACCAGGGGCCGAGCCGTCGTATGAGAAGTCCGGCATGAGCAAAGTCTGCGCGTCGACGACGACGATGTCGCCTGATGACACGCCGTGATCAATGGTCTTCAGCCGACCAATCCGCTGCGGCCGCGGGTAGTCGGTGACGGGCCGCGGCAGTATCAGGTTACCGAAGTCAACCTGACGAGACGCCAGACACCAGGTTACAGGCCGCGGGTAGTCGGTGACGGGCCGCGGCAGGATCAGGTTACCAAAGTCAATCTGACGAGACGCCAGACACCAGGTTACCACAGCCCACCTGACGGGCCGCGGCAGTATCAGGTTACCAAAGTCAACCTGACGAGACGCCAGACACCAGGTTACCGGCCGCGGGTAGTCGGTGACGGGCCGCGGCAGTATCAGGTTACCGAAGTCAACCTGACGAGACGCCAGACACCAGGTTACCGGCCGCGGGTAGTCGGTGACGGGCCGCGGCAGGATCAGGTTACCAAAGTCAATCTGACGAGACGCCAGACACCAGGTTACCACAGCCCACCTGACGGGCCGCGGCAGTATCAGGTTGCCAAAGTCAATCTGACGAGACGCCAGACACCAGGTTACCACAGCCCACCTGACGGGCCGCGGCAGTATCAGGTTACCAAAGTCAATCTGACGAGACGCCAGACACCAGGTTACCACAGCCCACCTGACGAGACGCCAGTGACACCAGGTTACCAAAGTCAACCTGACGGGGCTCCAGAGATAGCACGAGGTTACCAAAGTCCACCTGACTAGACACCAGGTTACGAAGGTCCATCAGACTGGACAACAAGGACACCAGGTTACACAAATATATCAGGTGGATGAATCACTTATCACGGCCGTAATATATTACCGAAGTTCACCTGCGCCAATAGGTGCACAGCACTACCTAAATCCATCTTCGAGGAGGATCAGTGGCATTTAATTTCCGAGGTCAACCAAGGTCATGTCAGGGAGAACCACGTTACCGAATAAGGAACATGCCCAATAAGAGCAAGGGTTGTTTTTCATTAAAGCCAATTATATTTAACTAAGCATAGCCGGTAATTATAAACCTCTCAACAAACCTTAATTTTCAGTACAGGTCAGACATTTAGGGCTCACAAAGTTGATAGTCCTGAAAACTTCTGGAGACAAATTTCGAAATGGTGTGTCTGAGGGAAACAGCATAGTGTTCTTGCCTCCGGTAAATCAGTCGTTACTCATCAGGACTATCCCCACGTCCTTCACACATATCCATCGCAGTAGTTCACACATCTGGTGCACGGCAGAAGTCTGCCTATAAGAGAAGTCCGCAGATCCGGGGCCTGGTCGGTAATTCCCAGACGCATTCGACGGACAGATCGGCGACAGCCATCCGGCCAGAAAAGAGCATTTAAGGTCGTGTCTGACAAGTATATAACGCTCGTCGCAACAATGTGCACGAATCAGCAGAGCCTGATAGAGAAATCAAGGTCTGCATCCTCCACCAGTCGGTAACAACACATTCCGTAGCCAGTGTAACTGCGTGCCAAGATGAAACGTATGATATGTTTTTGTGCGAGATTTGCTAGTAAACCGTACTGTTCGTGATGAGGCGGTGTGTTTTTCCGCCTGGTAGCTCGGCGGCATTTCCGCTTCAGATCACGCAATGGGACATAGTCTGCTGGCTGTGGATAATGCATTTAACAATTTTGTGACGAATCTGAACGCGGGAAGCTTGCGTATGAAGATATTGTATGCGAGTAATACTGATACGTTCAATGCACAATATGGAGAAGAAAGGCATGAACGACATGCATAGCATGTCATGGCAAAGCCTAAGAAGAACCTTGGGTTCTTTTACAACGCGTTCAACTGCTAGATCATATGGCGTGGCCAACCTGTCACGCCGATTGGTCTCTGGTGGCCTCGGGTGGCCTCGGTAATCCCGCCGGCTGCGGGGTGCGAACCCACAATCTGGCGGGGAAAAGTCAGACACCGCGGCCGGACTGAGCTACCCGGACTCTGCCCCTCATGGCAGAGCCCACCCAGTCATGT
Source organism: Ashinkailepas kermadecensis (assembly GCA_034440615.1). Classification (NCBI taxonomy): domain Eukaryota; kingdom Metazoa; phylum Arthropoda; class Thecostraca; family Neolepadidae; genus Ashinkailepas; species Ashinkailepas kermadecensis. The sequence continues at coordinate 4,006 of JAOTOM010001350.1, forward strand.
GCGCAATGATCTGTGCTCACTGAGCCTGTGTATCTCTACAGCCGGAGTGTGCTTAATGAGCCTGTCGATCTCTACAGCCGGAGTGTGCTTAATGAGCCTGTCGATCTTTACAGCCGGAGTGTGCTTAATGAGCCTGTCTATCTCTACAGCCGGAGTGTGCTTAATGAGCCTGTCGACCTCTACAGCCGGAGTGTGCTCACTGAGTCTGTCGACCTCTACAGCCGGAGTGTGCTCACTGAGTCTGTCGACCTCTACAGCCGGAGTGTTCTCACTGAGTCTGTCGACCTCTACAGCCGGAGTGTGCTCACTGAGTCTGTCGACCTCTACAGCCGGAGTGTGCTCACTGAGTCTGTCGACCTCTACAGCCGGAGCGCACGTGCCGCGCTGCTTCGTCGAGGAGGGCTGGTGGCCAGCCGGACCAGAGTGTGGCGCTGCAGTACAATGCGGGTGGTGTGTACCGACACAGCGATACCACGTGACACGCACGTGACGCCACGAGACACGCGTGATGCCACGAGACACACACGTGATGCCACGAGACACGTGATGCCACGAGACACGCACGTGATGCTACGAGACACGTGATGCCACGAGACACGTGATGACACGAGACACGCACGTGATGCCACGAGACACGTGATGCCACGAGACACGCACGTGATGCCCGCGACCCGCGACGTGTGCTCGTCACAACCGAAATCAGCCCTTCACTCGAGTCGCAGAACAGCGATGCTTAGTTTGTAGGTCGCGACTGCCAATGTTGGTGTGGCATGACATAGCATAGCGCCGTGGTCAATCAATGTCGCGAGTTGGAAATATAAAGTTAATGACTCTTTTTTGTTTGTGTTCAAAATCGAAGGAAGAGTCTCGGGTGGGTGCAGCGGGGTGTCAGCCCAGCTTCCATCGGCCGATTCCTAGTTCGGAATGCATAGAGCCGTGACGTCATGTTACATTAGGCTACGTGACGCAACAGTTACATTAGGTTGCGTGACGTCACGAGGTGACGCCCGGTTAGACGAAATTAGCTTAGGGACGTAGCCTTTACGGCCTGGGATACATTGAGGTAGGTACTTGATCTTTTGAATTTTGATCAATCTAAAATTGCGGGAGCGGGGGAGGGGCCGGTACTGTGTACCTAGTTTTACCCTTCATCCACAAACGGCTCGTTCACTTCGACACTGTTCATCTTAATTGCTCCAGGTAAAAACTGGACCAAGTGTTCGAAGCGTCCGAAGCCGTGCTGGCTAGCACGTGGCATGCTACGTGACGTCACTGTGACGTGGCATGCTACGTGGCCCACCACGCTCTCGGCGGCGAGCAGCTGTGTGAAGTCACTGTGCTAATGACCAAGGTGGTGACCGGTGTGATCTACATAGTGGCGATTAGTGTGGCGATTAGTGTGGCGATTAGTGTGGCGATTAGTGTGGCGATTAGTGTGGCGATTAGTGTGGTGATTAGTGTGGTGATTAGTGTGGTGATTAGTGTGGTGATTAGTGTGGTGATTAGTGTGGCGATTAGTGTGGCGATTAGTGTGGCGATTAGTGTGGCGACACATGCGGTGGGTTGGGAGTTACTTCGCAGGCAAACCATGCGAGTGAGTGTTCAGCGTGGCAGGTTGACGAAATTCACGACGCAACGTCACGTTTTGGGGTCCTACTCCCCTACTGCCGCGGTACAGGCAACGCTCGACCTGGGTCGTTAAGGGCATGAAGGTCGCGGCGGCATGATGGAGACAGGAGTGCAAGGGCATGAAATAAATCGGCAGGAATACCGACAGGATCTGATATGAGTGGCGAAGACGATCTGTGTAAAAAAAGCAGCACAGCAGACGAAGACGTTACAGCAGTTTCCTTAGGTTAATTTCATGCTGCATTTCTGTCTAACGATGTGGCAACAATAAAAACCGATACAGCGTAACGCTAAACTATGAACGAGCACGAACAGAAATACACAAGGCACTTGGCACTCATGGCCGAATGACTGAAAGCATGGAATGTTATTACGGTCTTAAAAGAGTCAATAAATGTCAATTTAAGTTCCAGGATGCGTCTTTTCTGCTTAAGGCATGTTCACACTGCGTCAACTTTGTATATATTAATGCTGAGTCAGCCAAATTAGCCGTAAACAGCACCTGCGCTGCTGATTAACCGGCGTATTAAGTTTACTGAACCTGCTGTCCTCTCCCCACAAGGTCAACCGGAAAGGAGGATGGGCGAGCTACCACGTGACAAGATTGCGAGATTCTTAATGACTGGAGCACAGTCATTCTCAACTCAAGATGCTTATAAAAAGTAACCAAATGCTCATATTAAGTAAAATAAGAAAAAAAATTAGTCTAATATATTTCGGGCGTGACCCTTCTTTGGAGACCAACCGGACTACCAACTCTCCGCAACATAATAATTCTCAATTCCGTGAATCGAAGAGCGTTATGGGCCGACGAATGGACGCTTAGGTTCCGAAAGCAGACGCCGGCCGTTTCCACTGCATCAATCCATTAATAAAACGGAACACCGGGTAATGCTATAAATGAAGTGAACTAAAATTAGTCCACCAAAAAATGAAAACATTTTACGTCGAGACAGTTTGTGAAGCACTCCCCGACTGCACCTTTGGTACTTTTACCAATACCGAAGCAAAAATTAAACCAAGCAGTCAATTCCAACTATCCCCATAAAGACATAAACACTTCAGTTGCGATAGATTGCTGCTCCAGCTTGAAAAGAGACCAATGTCTAGTCATGGCGGTACGCACAATCTGAAAATGTTTCTCCTCCGATGTGCACAGATCCATCGATCTCTTGCACTACAACCTGCGTTCAGATACACAAGGCGGGTAAGGGATATCTGTGGACTGATAGGCAAAACACTGAGCCACATTTCTCGTACAACAAGTGTTATCAATTTACCATCTGGTGTGTATCGTAATGCATCGCACATGGTCATGCACGAGATATGTGGTTTACCAACGTATCCGGAAAATTGCACCCCACTCTGTCTGCCTGCACACCCCACTCTGTTCCTGCACCATGCGACGGCGCTCAAACGCCGCTGCACGTGAATTCACGGCTATCAAGCTATCAAGGGCACAGCCAAGTCGGAGCAAACAGGACAGAGTGACCCCCACCCCCGACTGATCCTACAGGTCACACAGAGTCCATGCCGGGTACGTACCGCGAACCTGCGGCACCACACCGACACCCACTGGATCTGGTCCCACAGGTCACACACAGGCAGCATGTCCATGCCGGGTACGTACCGCGAACCTGCGGCACCACACCGACACCCACTGGATCTGGTCGAGCGTGACACCGTTGGGCAGCGTGAGCGTCACACCCTGGCCGCGGTACGCCTTCAGAGGCTCCACACTGACGACAGAGGGACACGTCGGTCACAACGCGGCTCTGTACCGCCATCACAGCTGCAGTCTGGTGCAGCGGCACATGTCAGGTGCTGACCCGGCCAGAGCTAACCAACACTTGAAATGTCAGCGGGGGGGGGGGGACGACGGTAGCCGGGTGGCAGCATGTCCATGCCGGCTGGTACGACAGGGGTACCAGCTGTGATACAAATGCGACACGTGTCATTAATGAAGAACTATGCAAACCTAGCTTCTAAAGATACACAAAGCTGGGCTTCGGACGAATCGTAGTGAGCGAATTGCACGATCAAGGAAAATGACAGCAGTCGTAGCACTGTGAGCGACACAGACATGCACAGTCGTACACCACTGACGACGAATCGTGATTTGCAAATACTAGCCGGTCTGCATCGCGGGGCCGGTCTGCATGTCACACGCGAGTCACGAGTAGTAGCTAGTCACGTTATCAGCACAGCTTGTATCCAGCCACTGATGCCGATATAAGGTTGACGCTTCGGAGCACACATACACAGGCAGACAGTCACTCAGGAGACCGATTATCTGGGGTCGAAAGCCTGGGGTCCAGACCACACCCCAAGTCTCCATGCCCAAACGTGGGCACGGCGCAAGCAAATTGCGCCGCTGCGCCGCTGCGCCGGCGGCGCACCTTAAAAACCGGCGGCGCAGCGGCGCCGGCGCGAATTCTAAAAAAACGGCGCAACGGCGCGCGGCGCAAGCCAAAAATCCGCGCCGCTGTCCGCGCCGCTGCCCAGCTTTAGCGAGCGATAAAAGACGACCTAAGAATCCGACGCGGCAAACGCATATCAAGATGACCATCAAGATGTTCCCCATGGAGCACAGGAAGGTCTGGGTGGACATGTTCATTAAATACAACACTGCCCTCCCCAGCTCTGCTGCAGTGGAGAGGCTGTTCAGCGTCGCCGGGGACATCTTGAGGACCAAAAGGGCCTCCCTGACGGCCTGCAACTTTGAGCAGCTGGTCTTCCTCCGCGGCAACCTGAAGCTTAAGGGGTACAAGTACTTGGAGCCTAACATGTAGGACATTGAGTAGAAGGATGAGTAGAGACAGAAACTCAAGACTCAGTGGGCGGGGCCAATCTGGCTAAATTTACCGCCGGCCGAGCAATATAGCTCACGGGCCATGTTTTAATCTTTAATGTGAATATAGGTAACTGTGATGCCAATTATAAGTTGTATATTCAATAAAAATGACTTTTTATAGCCTAAAACTGTTTTTTTGGCGCTAAATAGGTAGAAACTTTGGCACTGCACATGGGTTTTGTATAGGCATACTTAATTAATAGCGGCGCGCGGCGCAGCGGCGCAGCGGCGCGGGGCGCAACTGCAGGGGCCAAAAATAGCGGCGCAGCGGCGCGGGCGAAGGTGGGCATCGCCGCCGGCGCAGGGGCGCGGGAGCAAGTACAAAAATTCAGTGGCGCGCCCACCTTTGTCCATGCCACGGGCCGAATCGAAAACAAACACGGCACTGTACAAGACGCAATGAGTTCCATGCATGATCATGGACGCTGTGCGAGATGCGTGAAGAGACAATCGAGGCTGCACATGACATGAGGCGTGAAGGTCAGAGAAGTGGTAAAAGCTATAGTAGGATTTGTGATGTGTACGGTGTTGTAAAAGGTGTGCTCGTACGGCGGACGCAAGTAGATGTCACATAGGCAAGACCAGCACCCGACCGAAGCACTACACAGGCTAACAGGTGGACAGGTCTGTACAACCAAGAGAGTGGTGCGGCCCCAGCAGGACGTAACGAGCAGTCACAATGAATAGGCTGGGACTGGGACCAACCGCAATCGGGATAGCTGGAGCCAGGGCCGGCAAGGCAGAGTCGGGGCAAAGTGGGGTCAGGGCCGGTAAGGCAGAGTCGGGGCCAAGTGGGGTCAGGGCCGACAGGGCAGGGTCGGGGCCAGGTGGAGTCGGGGCCGACAGGGCAGGATCGACTACGGGTGGAGGTCAGGGCTGACGGGGCAGGTCATGACCATGTGGGGGTCAAGGCTGAAGGGGCAGGGTCGGAGCCTGGTGAGGTCGGAGCCAACAGGGCAAGGTCAGAACTAGGTTGGATCAGGGTCAACAGGGCAGGGTCTCGGCTAGATGGGACAAGGACTCCAGAAAGGGATCTGACCTATATTGGCACCGCCTGGGCTGTACTGGCACCGTACGCGCCGTATTGGCTACCTGGGCTGTACTGGCGTGATCTGGGCTGTACTGGTACCGTACGCGCCGTATTGGCTACCTGGGCTGTACTGGCGTGATCTGGGCTGTACTGGTACCGTACGCGCCGTATTGGCTACCTGGGCTGTACTGGCGTGATCTGGGCTGTACTGGCACCGTACGCGCCGTATTGGCTACCTGGGCTGTACTGGCGTGATCTGGGCTGTATTGGCACCGTACGCGCCGAACTGGCAGGATATGGGCTGTATTGGCACCGTACGCGCCGTATTGGCTACCTGGGCTGTACTGGCGTGATCTGGGCTGTACTGGCACCGTACGCGCCGTATTGGCTACCTGGGCTGTACTGGCGTGATCTGGGCTGTACTGGCACCGTACGCGCCGTATTGGCTACCTGGGCTGTACTGGCGTGATCTGGGCTGTACTGGTACCGTACGCGCCGTATTGGCTACCTGGGCTGTACTGGCGTGATCTGGGCTGTACTGGCACCGTACGCGCCGTATTGGCTACCTGGGCTGTACTGGCGTGATCTGGGCTGTACTGGCACCGTACGCGCCGTATTGGCTACCTGGGCTGTACTGGCGTGATCTGGGCTGTATTGGCGCCGTATTCGCTGCACTGGCCGGATCTGGCTGTACCGACAGGGTCACACTTGTATGGAGTGGAGATGTGCCGTCAGTTACAAGGGCAAGCCAAGCCACAATGTATTCGTGAAGGTGTGTCAGGAAGCAATCGCAGTGCACGCTCAATGTTCCGTGACTGCAGCTGTATTGGTGATGGTGACTGCCCCGCTGCACATTGGCCTTCGACGTCCGCACCGACTAATCAGGCAGGAAACGTGACCATTCGCTCTTGCTCAACACAAAACCTGATCGCTGTTCAACTCAGAATGACTTGCATATCGCGGAAACAGCTAACACGTAGTGATGTACCAGACGCCCAGAGTGCCGAACGGCGGGGTTTTCCGAGGACAGCATTGTTACAGCCACGGACCACAAGACTGGACGGTACGTCATCGACGTTGAGCTATTACGTTCCTTAATCATTATGTTCGGAGTTTCTTTGACCGACGACCACAATGTGACATGAGGCTCCAGGCCCCGCCGCTATAGACGATCCTCACTGGCTGCTGGCCGGCCAGGAGATGCATCCATTGGCGGATGCAAGAGCCGGAGGAGACACGCCGAGTGTGATGCACCACAACGGGAACAAGGGTGCCGCCGACCGACCAATCACCTACCAACCAACCAACACCGACCAACCAACCAACCACCGACAAACCAACCACCGACAAGCAGAAAAACAACCGACAAACAGCCGACCGAGCACGTACCTGCCATTTTCGTCAGGGACTTGGTATCCATTCCCGGATACACGCGTACCGCTGCCGACGTAGAAGAAAGCATCTGGAATGGAATATGATCAGTGTTACACCGTTGGGACAGACTAGCTATTTAAATTAGCCCGACACTTGCTGTAGATATAGATGCCGTACCGATGATATTCATGTAGATATAGATGCCGTACCGATGATATTCATGGCCCCAATTTCCGAAGTGGTGATGTGCATGTCCATAGAATATTGAAATACACATTAGACATATATCTACACATATATTTGCGTATAATATATCCATATGCTATATGCATATGCATAATACATATAGATATATATATACATATATATATATATATATATATATATATACATATATATATATATATATATATATATATATATATATATATATATATATATATATATATATAAGCAAACATGTGTTTCAGTATGGAAATGTGTGCCACGGAGCCATGCACAGCCAGATGCAGAATTTATATATTTCCGTCCCTCTACAGACTATGGATGGGACCAAGGCACACCATACGTTACCGGCAAAACATTTGTATTCCCCGCCATGCTCCAGCACAGGGATGAATTGGCCAATGGTCTATGCATCCAGGACTGATAATCTCACTCGACGCATACTTGCAAGCCTAACTGCCAAGTGTTTCACTGAAAAATTGGAATGCCTCAATTGTCCACGACATATATAATATTTCGGCTATTGACGTCAGAGCATGCCGAGAGAGATGGTCGGATTTGGACGCGATTTACGTTTAATTCAAGCTAATGTGATCTGCATACTGAACCCATCAATTTGTCTTCATATTTTGCCACTGGAAGTGCTCGGGCATCGCACGAGCTAAATCCACAGGTTATAAGTTGGTTAATCATGATGCTATCAGATAGCAGTGGCATTATTTGGACATGAGTCCTGCTCATTTGCAAAAGTGTGATTAAATCTTGCATTTTTTCCCCTTACTTCCTCACCCCCTGGCTGGGCATTGCATGGCTTATGTCTCGTCAGGCCAGACATACTATATTTTCATTTTTTAATTCGGGTTCATTTATCTTCACTTCGCAAACGACGAAATGCCAAGAGGAAAGACCTGCTTGGATCAGGAGTGCCCGAGCCAATCTTTAGCAGACACGATAAAGAATTTGCTTTTGGGACGTGACCCTTGCCTTCCTGCTACGCAAACACTGAAATGTTAATATTTGGAACGGCGACCCTTCCTCCTGCTACCGGCTTTTGGGACGGCGACAATCCCCGGCTACGGGAGCCGTTTGTGCAAGTACGACATGGCCGTGCGGCACATTTGCCACTGATGACCATATCCAGGCGACTTACAGTCACCCAGCCAGCACTTGTGTATGCTTGCCACTCTGAGGCCGGACAAGGCCGGGCTTTCCGCTCAACCACGTGTGCATGCCAATCAGGAGTCGGCGCTGAGCGGGGCTTCCCCTCAGATACCCAGACATCGCCAGCGGCGGTTCAGATGAGAATGGACACGGCGCAGATGGGTGCAGCTGGGAGCGGCTGGGAGCAGCTGGGTGCAGCTCGGTGCAGCTCGGTGCAGTGGCCTTTTTCTGTCGTCTGACGAGTGGTGCACACACAGACCGACTGATCGCTTGATGTCGCTGTCAGACGCCTCGCGCTTCGCAGCGCATTGGGAAGCGTTTCAGACAGACGCTGGTAGCATCTCCCAAGTCGGCTGGCTGGTCGCCCTGCCGTGCTTCTGAACGACAGGTGGGTGCCGATGCTCTACTGTGGTCCAGAATGTCCGACGGGAAGTGATACCAGCCGACAGTCAGCTGGCATCGTCGCACCACGGACGAGCAGCTTGGATCAGCTGACGTAGTCTGTTCAACACGGACGAGCAGCTTGGATCAGTTAACGTAGTCTGTTCATCATGGACGAGCAGCTTGGATCAGCTGATCATCACGGACAGTAGTCTGTTCAACACGGACGAGCAGCTTGGATCAGTTGACGTAGTCCGTTCATCACGGACGAGCAGCTTGGATCAGTTGACGTAGTCTGTTCAACACGGACGACCAGCTTGGATCAGTTGACGTAATATGTTCATAACCACACAGCACATATTGTGATTACAACGCGCATCAGCGCGCGTTATCTTCTGGCAGATTCAATCCCCCGCCCTGGTATTGGAAATTTTGACGGAGTAGTAAGCAACTTAGGAATACGGAGCTACAGCGCAGCTAGAACTACAGCGCAAGTGGTAAATCAGGGGAATTATCTAAGCGGAAAGGGAAGGTCAAACCGACGAAATTAAGACCACTTGCGTCAAAATTGGACAACTTTAGAGGACATTAACTGGATTCGAAATGGCTTGACTGTAACCATTTAAGTTACCTGGTGCTGGTGCTGTTTCGTAGTGCTGAACACTGCCTGCGCCGGAATGGAAGACGCGTGGAGCACGTGCTCTGGATTGTGCAAGGACGGCGTGATTCGACTTAAATCCAACGATTAAATTCCACAATTTCGACTGATTATATATATATATATATATATATATACATATATACAGATGTATAGAAGTGCCAATCATCATATCAGTCATATGCAATGCGAACAGTCATCCGAAAGTTGTCTGCGAACTTCACGTGCCAGGAGATGTTGGCTGTTGGCGCATCACGATGGTGGAGCCGGAGCCGGAGCCGCCCGGCGGCCGTCACCCATCAGCCATCACATCAATCACTTTCTTCGGTTTGCACGTTACCACATCGTGACCAGCATGGCGTGGTGTACCACTGTTCCACTCGGGCGCTTGCATAACACGCCGCGCAAACGGCACATTCGCGACGGTATTATTTCCTGTTGAAGAAGTGGCGACCTTTCACAGTTGACCTTTGTCGCGGTGCACAGCCACGGACGACTGGATGCCGAGGTGGTGCATTTCCGGGTGCTCGGACCACGGAAGGCCGACACGTACAATGCCAGATGATTCAGCGGCAGTGGTTATTTGTTGCCAGACTATGGCCATTGGACCGGTTAAGGCCACCGTACTTCTACAGCGCGGTAGGTTACAAAAATTGGCAAACGAGGCAATAATTTACGTCTGTGCCTTACAGCTAGCTGTATTAGAGCAGCGACATATAAAAGTCACTGTCGGAAAAGTCGTCGAGCCAAAGGGGAAACGTTGAGCTGAAGCTTCATTTGATTCAGACCGCACACAGGGGCAAGTAGGAACGCAATGTCAATACGCATGTGCCACCATGGACAAATATCAATCCTGATGGCTAAGGCGAGTGCCGAAGTTGGTATAGCGCGCCCGGAAGAAGGGCCAGTGACACGTAACAATTTGTCTTCTCAGGATAACCCCACCTGGTCAGTAGGCATTGCCGATTTCCATGGACATCTGCACCCCTGGAATCTGCGTAGAATGTTAGAATGCCATATTTAACTCGAGGAAAACCGCCCCAGGAAGTGACTGTATCGGCGCCCGTCCATGGCTACAGCTCATGGGAAACTGGAGCAAGTTGGCCAACCGGCACGTGCTCTTACCTGGGCCTTGACCGTCGTATCTGAAGTTCTTGATGTGAATTGTACGCGAGTCGACTGCATAGACTTCTCCGGAGACGCCATGCTCCAGGGTCTGAAGGGAGCCCAGCTGCTTGCCGTAGTAGCCTTGACACTTGGCCAGACCTGTAGCAGTACGATATCGGTCAGCACATGGTCATCATCGGTCAGCACAGGGTGGACATCGGTCAACAGATCTACCCGATGCTGGCGGGGGCGACAGCGCTCATCCAGTCAGCTCGTGACACCAGTCGTGACCAGCTCGTGACACAAATCGTGACCAGCTCGTGACACCCGTCCTGTCAGCTCGTGACACCAGTCGTGACCAGTCGTGACCAGCTCGTGACACCCGTCCTGTCAGCTCGTGACACCAGTCGTGACCAGCTCGTGACACCCGTCCTGTCAGCTCGTGACACCAGTCGTGACCAGCTCGTGACACCAGTCGTGACCAGCTCGTGACACCAGTCGTGACCAGCTCGTGACACCAGTCGTGACCAGCTCGTGACACAAATCGTGACCAGCTCGTGACACCCGTCCTGTCAGCTCGTGACACCAGTCGTGACCAGCTCGTGACACCAGTCGTGACCAGCTCGTGACACCCGTCCTGTCAGCTCGTGACACCCGTCCTGTCAGCTCGTGACACCAGTCGTGACACCAGTCGTGACCAGCTCGCGACACCCGTCCTGTCAGCTCGCGACACCCGTCCTGTCAGCTCGCGACACCAGTCGTGACCAGCTCGTGACCCATGGACGGCGGTGTCAGTCAACGGCCGGTTCAGCTCGTGACGGTGTACACCCGACGACGCTCGGCGGTAACGTCACATCGCTCGGTGACGAGCTACCCAGGGTCACACGCCGGCCGGACAGAGGCGCGCTGCCGACGACACTCGGCGGTGACGGCTACTCAGCGTCACACACCGGCCGGACAGAGGCGCACTGCGGACGACACTCGGCGATGACGGCTACTCAGCGTCACACACCGGCTCGTGACACAGTCGCGCCTGCCGACGACAGCTCGGCGATGACGGCTACTCAGTCGTACACCACACCGGCTCGTGACACCAGGCGTGACCAGCTCGATGACACTCGGCGATGACCAGCTCGTGACACCAGTCTGACCAGCTCGCGACACACCGGCCGGACAGAGGCGAACCGTCCTGCCGACGACACCAGGCGGTGACACCGGCGTACTCAGCGTCGGACACACCGGCCGGACAGACGCGCGTCTGCCGACGACACTCTGCAGCTCGTGACCCAGGCTACGTCAGCGTCACACACCAGCTCGTGACAGACCGGCGACACTGGCGGTAACGTCACACTCGCGCGGTGACGGCTACCTCAGCGTCACACACCAGCCGGACAGAGGCGCGCTGCCGACGACACTCGGCGGTGACGGCTACTCAGCGTCACACACCGGCCGGACAGAGGCGCACTGCCGACGACACTCGGCGGTGACGGCTACTCAGCGTCACACACCAGCCGGACAGAGGCGCACTGCGGACGACACTCGGCGGTGACGGCTACTCAGCGTCACACACCGGCCGGACAGAGGCGCGCAGCTCGGCCCAGTCGGAGCCTGCGACCGAAGGCGGAACAAAGCGGCCATCCCGGCGGGTGGGACGCAGGCTAGACGGCCGTTCGGCGGTCGTGGGGTGTCGTTAGTCACGCCGCCGGAGGGCATCCACAACACAGCACACAGCGACCCACATGATCGCCCTGCGTCCGACCACCAACCAGCCGGCCCGGCACAACAGGCACACACGCCACCGTCCACCAACCAGCCGGGCCGGCACAACAGGCACACACGCCACCGTCCGTCCACCAACCAGCCGGCCCGGCACAACAGGCACACACGTCACCGTCCGTACACCAACCAGCCGGCCCGACACAACAGGCACACACGTCACCGTCCGTACACCAACCAGCCGGCCCGACACAACAGGCACACACGCCACCGTCCGTACACCAACCAGCCGGCCCGACACAACAGGCACACACGCCACCGTCCGTACACCAACCAGCCGGCCCGACACAACAGGCACACACGCCACCGTCCGTCCACCAACCAGCCGGCGCCGACACAAGCACACACGCCGCGCACCAACCAGCCGGCAGGCCACACGTCACCGTCCGTACACCAACCAGCCGGCCAGACACAACAGGCACACACGCCACCGTCCGTACACCAACCAGCCGGCCCGACACAACAGGCACACACGTCACCGTCCGTACACCAACCAGCCGGCCAGACACAACAGGCACACACGCCACCGTCCGTCCACCAACCAGCCGGCCCGACACAACAGGCACACACGTCACCGTCCGTACACCAACCAGCCGGGCCGGCACAACAGGCACACACGCCACCGTCCGTCCACCAACCAGCCGGCCCGACACAACAGGCACACACGTCACCGTCCGTACACCAACCAGCCGGCCAGACACAACAGGCACACACGCCACCGTCCGTCCACCAACCAGCCGGCCCGACACAACAGGCACACACACCACCGTCCGTCCACCAACCAGCCGGCCCGACACAACAGGCACACACGCCACCGTCCGTCCACCAACCAGCCGGCCAGACACAACAGGCACACACGCCACCGTCCGTCCACCAACCAGCCGGCCCGACACAACAGGCACACACACCACCGTCCGTCCACCAACCAGCCGGCCCGACACAACAGGCACACACACCACCGTCCGTCCACCAACCAGCCGGCCCGACACAACAGTCGCACACGCCACCGTCCACCAACCAGCCAGCCGGCACAACAGGCACACACCACCGTCCGTACACCAACCAGCCGGCCACAACGCCACCGTCCGTCCACCAACCAGCCGGCACACAAAACCAGCCGGCCGACACAACAGGCACACACGCCACCGTCCGTCCACCAACCAGCCGGCCCGACACAACAGGCACACACGCCACCGTCCGTCCACCAACCAGCCGGGAACACGTCACCGTCCGTCCACCAACCAGCCGGCCCGACACAACAGGCACACGCCACCGTCCGTACACCAACCAGCCGGCCCGGCACAACAGGCACACACGTCACCGTCCGTCCACCAACCAGCCGGCCCGACACAACAGGCACACACACCACCGTCCGTCCACCAACCAGCCGGCCCGACACAACAGGCACACACACGTCACCGTCCGTCCACCAACCAGCCGGCCCGACACAACAGTCGCACACGCCACCGTCCGTCCACCAACCAGCCAGCCGGCACAACAGGCACACCGCCACCCACCAACAGGCACAAACGCCACCGTCCGTCCACCAACCAGCCGGCCAGACACAACAGGCGCACACGCCACCGTCCGTACACCAACCAGCCGGCCCGACACAACAGGCACACACGTCACCGTCCGTCCACCAACCAGCCGGCCCGAAAACAGCACACAGCCGCACCCCACCGGCCCGACACAACAGGACACACGCCACCGTCCGTCCAACAACCAGCCGGCCCGACACAACAGGCACACACGCCACCGTCCGTCCACCAACCAGCCGGCCCGACACAACAGGCACACACGCCACCGTCCACCAACCAGCCGGGCCGGCACAACAGGCACACACGCCACCGTCCACCAACCAGCCGGGCCGGCACAACAGGCACACACGCCACCGCACTACCTTCAGAATAACACATGCGTTCGTCCATCCACATCTCCATACGTGTACAGATAGTTGTGCCCGCACAGGAGGGGAGTCGGATGGCATGAGAGATGAAATCCTGCAGCAGGGGCATCTTATATGCAAATCCAAGCACTCCAAATAACCAAAGGGAATCATAGGATGATACATTCCTTGGGCTCCGACGAGGAACATTGAACACGACGACCTTCCCCACTATGAGAAAAGAATGCAAAAACGCTACGTTACGCATAAGGAATATTCGGGTGCAATTCTTCCTCAAACCAACAAACAACTCGCTCTAATTATCAGACTCCATGGTGCAAATTTTATTTTGTACCCACAGCGAGCAGTGTAGCAGTGCCTCCACCGTGAAAGAAGTGTCCAAGTTGTCCACACACCAACTTTCCCGCTAGGAAATGTTTTGCGAGCGAACTAGCATGAGCAAAATGGCATCGTCTAAACCAGCTCTCGGTTTTCTGGCACTCTAATGAGCCAAAGCTACTGTGTGGTCCCGGCAATGCTATACCTATTATGTACTGCATCACGTCGCACGCGTGGACTACTTGTTCCACAACTGCGCCGACTGCGGCAAAACCAGATGCTGCACCAATTTCAGGCCGCGTCAGAATTTCAATGATCAGCAAAGTATAAAATTGCCTTCTTTATGTTAAGACTGATGTACATACTGACTGAGTGACTGACTGACCAACTGATGAACGTCCTTATAAAAGCATATACGTCAGCTCTCATGGTGAGCACAGACTCTTCTAGCTCCAAAGACGCCTTAAATTATACTTAGTACAAGATAGCTTATCAACATGCGCTTACATTACAACGCAAATAAGGAACAACAATAACCAAATAAAGCAGAAAAGCTCACTCCAACAAAAATTCACTCCAACCTCAAGCACACAAGCTTACACATACGCCTCCATAGCTAGGATTCGTACGAAGGAAATATTTGCATTTTGGTGTGAAGGGTTTGTACCTGAATATACGCCAAATGTATCGTTGCTTTCACTATTCTTCGGTTACCATGGAAGAGGCCTTTCAGAATGTTTTCAGAGGAATGGAATGTGGGGGGTGGGGGGTGTAATTGCCCAACCTGAAGCGTGGATTAACAACGGCGTAGCGAATTCATCCCCAAGTCAAACACCACGTTGCTTTATCACGCCGTCTTACGAAACGCTTCTTGTGTAAGCCAAACACCCATACTTGACTTGGACATGATCCGATCCTACTTAAACACCGGTTTGACCAAACATATATGTTTGTCAAACCAAAGCAGCACGAAACAATTTGAACATGAGGTAAGTGATTTAGCACAGTGGGTTTTGCGCATACTGAAAATGTTTAAGATCACCTGCCCTAAAAATAAATATTGTGCAATTGATTTAATGCGGTTTTGTTGGAATAGTCATACTCTGTGAAAGCCTAGTGCCACATTATTGCCGGCAATTTTCCTGGATAAGCTTATTTCAAAGTCGGCCTCGTGTACGCGCACAGGGCGTTGCTCAACGCGGCGTGTTTGGCTGATGGGCACGCCACTCCGATTAACAGGCGCTGAAAAGCGCGTGCAGCGTGGCGGACACGAGGGCCAGCCCCGGCCGCCGACGTCGGAGGTCACCAGAGGTCGCCAGAGGTCAGAGCGGCCGGGATCGTCTGGCCAGTTTCGTCACCACTGACCGTGCACGCCCGGCGCGGCCACTGCTGCCCGTTAGAAAGTAGTCTTCTGCACTGTTGGCCGTGCACAGGCCATCCGAGAACAAACATTGCCTCATCTGACTGCGCCGGCAGAGGAGCTCATGGAGCCGGGTAGAAGTGCGCCGCGACCCGAGCATCGGCCGGACGCCTCTGCCACGCAGCGGGCCGGTGTGACGAAGTGAAGTGAAGTGAAGCGCCGGCTGGCCAGCGCGGTGTCCCGGTGGTGTGATTGGTCAGCCAGAAAAGCCAGGCAAATGCCGAGTACTTCCAATGTGGTACACAAAGCATGAAATAAGACACATCAGTGACAAATTATCAGGAGCGAACACAACGCCACAGTAAGCTCATGAATCCCATCGGGTAAATTTCCAATTTTTTTTTGGTAGCCTCCCTCAGAACCTACGGGAAAATAGTCTCCTTCCCATTTATAAAGAACGAATAACCGTCCAGAAGACTATGAAATGCTATCGGGAGGCGGCAGACGTTCGCCAAATCTTCAAATAAGCAAATCAGTCGGAGATGGTAGGGGATGGTCTCTGGTGCTCACGCCACTAAATATCAGATGACGTCACCAGGTCACGTGGCCAGTGACAGTGTTGTTGCGGCCGGCCGGTGACTGACCAGAGAGCGGGGTCACACGCGGTCGGCCAATTTCCAAAGACGCCAAGCGCCGACCTGGGCACGCAGCCCTCCTTCACCAGCACCGCGGGAGAGGGAGAGGGAGAGGGAGAGGGAGAGGGAGAGGGAGAGGGAGAGGGAGAGGGAGAGGGAGAGGGAGAGGGAGAGGGAGAGGGAGAGGGAGAGGGAGAGGGAGAGGGAGAGGGAGAGGGAGAGGGAGAGGGAGAGGGAGAGGGGAGGGAGAGGGAGAGGGAGAGGGAGAGGGAGAGGGAGAGGGAGAGGGAGAGGGAGAGGGAGAGGGAGAGGGAGAGGGAGAGGGAGAGGGAGAGGGAGAGGGAGAGGGAGAGGGAGAGGGTGAGGGTGAGGGTGAGGGAGAGGGAGAGGGAGAGGGAGAGGGAGAGGGAGAGGGAGAGGGAGGGAGAGAGCGAAGTGCAGCAGAAACCAGAGATAATCAGGCGCTGATGCGAACAGCGCGGCCTTGGCTGCTGGCCGGCTGGGAGCGCCACGGCGGCACGGTAGCGGCCCCGGTCCGCAGAGAGGCGAGGTGAGGTGAACACCGTTACATGCGCCGCCGTGGCCGACCGGCAGCCACGGCCGATAACGGGAGAGTCGGCCAGCTGACTGTCAGTCGGAGGCTGTCGGTCACTGGACAGTCGCACTGCGGCCATCGGACGGCCATACTGACGGCACCAGACGGCCATACTGACGGCACCAGACGGCCATACTGACGGCACCAGACGGCCATACTGACGGCACAAGACGGCACCGGACGGCCATAATGACGGCACCGGACGGCCATACTGACGGCACCGGACGGCCATACTGACGGCACCAGACGGCGATACTGACGGCACCGGACGGCCATACTGACGGCACCAGACGGCCATACTGACGGCACCAGACGGCCATACTGACGGCACCGGACGGCCATACTGACGGCACCGGACGGCCATACTGACGGCACCAGACGGCCATACTGACGGCACCAGACGGCCATACTGACGGCACCAGACGGCCATACTGACGGCACCAGACGGCCATACTGACGGCATCGGACGGCCATACTGACTGCACCAGACGGCCATACTGACGGCACCAGACTCCCATACTGACGGCCATACTGACGGCACCGGACAGCCATACTGACGGCACCGGACGGCCATACTGACGGCACCAGACGGCCATACTGACGGCACCGGACGGCCATACTGACGGCACCGGACGGCCATACTGACGGCACCGGACGGCCATACTGACTGCACCGGACGGCCATACTGCAGTCGCCGTACAGCTATAATGTAGTCACTGGACAGGCATTCTGTAGTCACTGGACAGCCATGCTGACGTCACCGGACAGTCATACTGACGCCACCGGACAGTCACACTAGTCACCGGACAGTCACACTTGTCACCGGGCAGTCACACTTTCAGTCGCCTTACAACTGCACCGTCATTGCACATAACATGGCAGAGGAGGTTCAAGAGTAAGGCAGTAAGGAGTTTGTGGTGATGGTTGTTTCATGTGATGGTTTTCTACATAATATAGGGAGCCACCGGCACACCATCACATTGTTTATTCGGTGCTCGTGCATTGGGTGTGTGCACGAGCACGGCTAGTTGCGACGCCCACCGGCACACCATCACATTGTGTATTGGGTGTGTGCACGAGCACGGCTGCTGGCGACGCCCACCGGCACACCATCACATTGTGTATTGGGTGTGTGCACGACCACGGCTGCTGGCGACGCCCACCAGCACACCATCACATTGTGTATTGGGTGTGTGCACGAGCACGGCTGCTGGCGACGCCCACCAGCACACCATCACATTGTGTATTGGGTGTGTGCACGACCACGGCTGCTGGCGACGCCCACCAGCACACCATCACATTGTGTATTGGGTGTGTGCACGACCACGGCTGCTGGCGACGCCCACCAGCACACCATCACATTGTGTATTGGGTGTGTGCACGAGCACGGCTGCTGGCGACGCCCACCAGCACACCATCACATTGTGTATTGGGTGTGTGCACGACCACGGCTGCTGGCGACGCCCACCAGCACACCATCACATTGTGTATTGGGTGTGTGCACGAGCACGGCTGCTGGCGACGCCCACCAGCACACCATCACATTGTGTATTGGGCGTGTGCACGAGCACGGCTAGTGGCGACGCCCACCGGCACACCATCACATTGTGTATTGGGTGTGTGCACGAGCACGGCTAGTGGCGACGCCCACCGGCACACCATCACATTGTGTATTGGGTGTGTGCACGAGCACGGCTGCTGGCGACGCCCACCAGCACACCATCACATTGTGTATTGGGTGTGTGCACGAGCACGGCTGCTGGCGACGCCCACCAGCACACCATCACATTGTGTATTGGGTGTGTGCACGAGCACGGCTGCTGGCGACGCCCACCGGCACACCATCACATTGTGTATTGGGTGTGTGCACGAGCACGGCTGCTGGCGACGCCCACCAGCACACCATCACATTGTGTATTGGGTGTGTGCACGAGCACGGCTAGTGGCGACGCCCACCAGCACACCATCACATTGTGTATTGGGTGTGTGCACGAGCACGGCTGCTGGCGACGCCCACCAGCACACCATCACATTGTGTATTGGGTGTGTGCACGAGCACGGCTAGTGGCGACGCCCACCGGCACACCATCACATTGTGTATTGGGTGTGTGCACGAGCACGGCTGCTGGCGACGCCCACCAGCACACCATCACATTGTGTATTGGGTGTGTGCACGAGCACGGCTGCTGGCGACGCCCACCAGCACACCATCACATTGTGTATTGGGTGTGTGCACGAGCACGGCTGCTGGCGACGCCCACCAGCACACCATCACATTGTGTATTGGGTGTGTGCACGAGCACGGCTAGTGGCGACGCCCACCGGCACACCATCACATTGTGTATTGGGTGTGTGCACGAGCACGGCTGCTGGCGACGCCCACCAGCACACCATCACATTGTGTATTGGGTGTGTGCACGAGCACGGCTGCTGGCGACGCCCACCAGCACACCATCACATTGTGTATTGGGTGTGTGCACGAGCACGGCTGCTGGCGACGCCCACCAGCACACCATCACATTGTGTATTGGGTGTGTGCACGAGCACGGCTGCTGGCGACGCCCACCAGCACACCATCACATTGTGTATTGGGTGTGTGCACGAGCACGGCTGCTGGCGACGCCCACCAGCACACCATCACATTGTGTATTGGGTGTGTGCACGACCACGGCTGCTGGCGACGCCCACCAGCACACCATCACATTGTGTATTGGGTGTGTGCACGAGCACGGCTAGTGGCGACGCCCACCGGCACACCATCACATTGTGTATTGGGTGTGTGCACGACCACGGCTGCTGGCGACGCCCACCAGCACACCATCACATTGTGTATTGGGCGTGTGCACGAGCACGGCTAGTGGCGACGCCCACCGGCACACCATCACATTGTGTATTGGGTGTGTGCACGAGCACGGCTAGTGGCGACGCCCACCGGCACACCATCACATTGTGTATTGGGTGTGTGCACGAGCACGGCTGCTGGCGACGCCCACCGGCACACCATCACATTGTGTATTGGGTGTGTGCACGAGCACGGCTGCTGGCGACGCCCACCGGCACACCATCACGTTGTGTATTGGGTGTGTGCACGACCACGGCTGCTGGCGACGCCCACCAGCACACCATCACATTGTGTATTGGGTGTGTGCACGACCACGGCTGCTGGCGACGACCACCAGCACACCATCACATTGTGTATTGGGTGTGTGCACGAGCACGGCTGCTGGCGACGCCCACCAGCACACCATCACATTGTGTATTGGGTGTGTGCACGAGCACGGCTGCTGGCGACGCCCACCAGCACACCATCACATTGTGTATTGGGTGTGTGCACGACCACGGCTGCTGGCGACGCCCACCAGCACACCATCACATTGTGTATTGGGTGTGTGCACGAGCACGGCTAGTGGCGACGCCCACCAGCACACCATCACATTGTGTATTGGGTGTGTGCACGAGCACGGCTGCTGGCGACGCCCACCAGCACACCATCACATTGTGTATTGGGTGTGTGCACGAGCACGGCTGCTGGCGACGCCCACCAGCACACCATCACATTGTGTATTGGGTGTGTGCACGAGCACGGCTGCTGGCGACGCCCACACAGTTTCGCCGGTGAGCAGAGTGATTCGGAAGTGTCCATAGTGGTGAGAGTGTTGAATCCGGGACCCTCGCATTCAGATTTGAACATCAACCACTCGGTCACCCTGTCCCATTTCTGATTTGTAGGGAATTCGCCAAGTGAAGGAAGATAATATTTGGCATGGGCGGACCAAGATCAGCTTTGTAGGGGGTAGCATCTTAGGTATGTTCAAGTAAGGGTTTGGTTCATAGCAATTAGAGAGAAGGCAAGCCTGGCTGTCCCAGAGGTTTCAGAACTCTGGAAGTTTGATGTGTGCTTTATGCACCAACTGATGTGCAAGATGCTACGAGCAGAGGCGAACCTAGGATAAACGAATAAGCTGGTTTCTGAGATGCTTTCAAAATAGTGATTGAAAGATTCACATTTCCCATTATTTCTTCCTCAGCATTATCATTAAAGCGAGGTAGACGTATTCGGCATAGGCGTAGGTCTACTAAGAGGAAGGGTAGAGGCATGCATTCTTTACCATGCCAATAGTGTACAATCCATGACAACTATGCAGGATAAATACGCCTACCGGTCTTTCTGTCCCGAAAGACATATTGGCAATGAGACACGTTAAGCCGATAAAATCGCGGACAGGAGTAAGATTACGGATTATATTGCAACCAGGTGCTCCCATTTGTGTGCTTGGCGTCGCATACGATATGAATGTTTTCATTTGTGGAGCAACATTCGGCATAATATTATTAGAGCACTCTCCTTGCATAAGAGGATAAATTGAGTTGATTACAAAACGATGCTCTGTCACAAACAGTGTTTCCCTCTATTTCGGTTACTCTCGATACGCTTGATTTTTTTAAAAAGTGACCATTAGTCCACAAATGAAAGCACCAGTAAGTTAGAGTCGATGGGCATTAATTGAACATGGATACGAAGTAAACTTAGAGCTGTAGCGAAACAATAATTGGTATTATATCCTCGTTATTTGTCTCCTGCATCCGCCGTTTTCGAAAGTTCGGAATTGTCAAAGATGTAGTTAACAATATAAACTTTCGAACGATATATTTTTCAAACTATTCGTCCATTGGTTACGAAACGCCACGGGGGCTTAATTGGACCTCCTTAACAATATAATCATTTTGTCATGCTTTACACAACAGGGTTAATGGGACAACAGGATGATCGACCATCAGGTCAATATTAATCACTTTATATAGTTTTCAGTCAATGCTTCATGGATTTTTATTTATTTAATTGAGAAGGGATGGTTTGAATTCGAACTGCACTTCACATTGGGTGAACCGAGGTGACTTAAAGGCAATGCTTGATTCTGCATACTTAGTGTAATTTTGAACCACAAATTAGAATGCAGAGTCTATCTTACCACCACCCAAGCCAGTAAATACATTCGAGGCACACAAAGAAAAACTATGCGACAGTTGTAAGTCGAAGAGAAAAGCAAGAAGCGAAGGGAAAACATGAGGTCATCGGAGGTTACTGACCTTGAAGTGTAGGAAACTTTAGAGACCGAAGGTGTTCATGTACGCAGTACCAACAACTCGGGAAATTTCAAGTTGAACGGTTCAGCCAAGTGGATTTCACGGCACTTCCAGAACACAATTTGTCTACTTTGATGCGGTTCAGGTGTAACCTGATATGACCAAAGGTTGATGTTCGAAAATAATGCGCAGAAAACGTTAAAAGGGTACTGAAAGCTCCGCATGTTGCGTGCATTGGTTATCTCGAAATCACCTGAAGTCCTTGACGATGGTGGGGGAGGGAGGGGGGCACCACCGGCTGACGGCACCACTAGCTGACGGCACCACCGGCTGACGGCACCACTAGCTGACGGCACCACCGGCTGACGGCATCACCGGCTGGCGGCACCAGAGTATTGCATGAACTCCCTCTGTCTCCGTCCCTCCCTCCTACCCCGTCTGAAGGTCTACAACCGATGCGGCTGATGTTTGGTCATTTAATGTTGTGTTTAATTGATGGTTTTAATGCGCATGCCATTGCAGGCCATCCTGGGCCAAGGGCGTAGGACGGTCGATTGTGTTTAGAAGAAATGACATGGCCATTTCTAAGTCAATTCTTCACACGCAACGCAAATTAGGGCTAACGATCAATCCCCTGAAAATAGATCGACATGTGCGCGCTGTTCCTCGGTTCATGGGCGGGTTGTACATGCTACATACATGCTAAGCTCATGAACCCAAGACGTAAGGCTATCATGAATAACGTCGAGAGCCATTAAATATCGCTAAAACATGAAAAGAAACGCAATGGCCCAGGAAGGGGTTGATAAGCAACCTCCAATGCAAACTCGCACGTAGCCACACATGCAAGAGACCCATACGACTTCTCCGAGAAAGAAGTCTACCGACGCACGGCTGGTTAATTTGGCTAACTGATGCTCAATGCATTGCAGGTAAGCGTTTGGTCTATCTGATAGAACAGTGACAGTCATTGATGGATTTCTACCTTCGTGGCAGCTCATCAAGCGTTACGTACACCATCTTACCGGACTTGCCCCCACTATGTACCTTACCGGACTTGCCCCCACTATGTACCTTACCGGACTTGCCCCCACTATGTACCTTACCGGACTTGCCCCCACTATGTACCTTACCGGACTTGCCCCCACTATGTACCTTACCGGACTTGCCCCCACTATGTACCTTTGCGTAAAACATTACCAGCAATATATTAACATCAATGCCACACCAAGGAAACGTGCAAAAGTGAGCGAACCTTCAAGCTTGTCATGGATGGTTTCTCTTCATGCTAAGACTGTTCTTCACAAAACATGTAAAGCACTAGCTCGGAAAAGCCGCCAGGGCTCTTTGGTCTTGCAGTGTCGTCTGATCGGAAATGGCGAGCAAAACACCCGAGGTGGGCGAAATACACCCTCGACACAATGCAAGTTAAAGCAGGGATTTGCCTGCATTCCTGCGTATCCCACAGACGACGCAGTTTCTCCAGATCTGCGAATAGAAGCTACTACGTACCTACTGCAGCATGAACAGCTTAAAGACCAATGAGAGGTGGTCGTTTACCATCAGCCACCACTGTGTGTATGCAATACTGCCACTCTCGATTTGCATATCACGTATAATCAGAGACAGGACGGCGGAAGGAACCGACCGACAATGCAGCTCCTCCAGCCTCGTGTTCATGGAACAGCGACAAATTAACCTTCGTCGCCGGTGTTGACGTTGACCAGATGCAAATGGATAAACAATTTACTGCGCACTTGAGTATGGCGTTCATGACTAGAGACATGACGAATGAACTTGTTATGCAAAGTGGCTATTCACCACCTGGAAAGCAAATAGGCAATGCAACCGAAGGTTGAGTAACCAGTTGAATTGTCATATTTGTCGCAGGTCGAAAATTGCAGCACTGTTCTGTACCAGAACCAGTGTAAGTAATGTGTGATCATTACTTGCACCCGTGCAGCACGAGAGAACTCCGTCGGTGCAGGTGCACATGCACCCCAGCAGAGCTGACCAGATAGTTATTCCCATGCCGTTTTCCGGCAGGACGGGAGTGCAGCACCAGACCGGCTGGGGACGCCAATGAAGCCACGAAGCGACGCCGGCCTGATCATGGTCAGACAAGGACACGCGTTGAGCAGAGAACCAGCACCGAGACCACGACTCCACCCTGCACGAGCCGCCACACGGGCGGAAGCCGTCGCCAGAGGTCAGCGGGCACTGCGGCAGCCCGGAGTGCCCGCGGCGGCTCGGAGTGCCTGAGCTGGTCGGTAGCTGGAACACGAGTGGAAGATGCAGCCGGTGGAATATGTAGCCGGTGGAATATGCAGCCGGTGGAAGATGAGCGGACGCTCATCTCCGAATCGCTGACCTCAGCGAGAGTGAAAGTACGGCGTTTTTTTTTCACCGGCGGCGCGGCCGGCCGGCAGTGTGGGAAGCCGCTTCTCGGAAGAGTCGTCGCCGGACCCGCCAGCCGGCCTGTGGAGTAAACACGTGTCGTCCGTGTCGTGTCATGGCTCGTCATCACGAGGAGGAGTATCACGTCACCACGCAGGCACGTCGCCGGACCCGCCGGCCGGCCTGTGGAGTAAACACGTGTCGTCCGTGTCGTGTCAAGGGCCCGTCATCACGAGCAGGCGCATCACGTCACCACGCAGGCACGTACCGCGCTACCACGTCATATGCCACCAGGGTTGGAGACCGTGACACATGTAACCTTCTTGTCGGGGGCAAAGTCACCGACAAACGCTCGATGACGCGCAGATCAGAGCTGGCTGTCAAACCGGGACACCAACTGGTTTCAGGGCAAACTGGAGGGTCCACGGCTCCGATGGAACCGCTGCATCACAATTTGTATATTAACATTTCAGACATAGCGAGGAGCTTCGTTAGGGTTCATATATTTATATATTTATATATTTATATATTTAAGGCACTTGTCATTGACCCGTAATGTAAAAAGCGCAAACTGATCGTTTTAGCGACAGAGGATCGAAGCCGTACCAGAGCGAAGCATCTCTCACGCTCCCCGGGCCGCTGCATGCCCGCCGGCAATGTCAGTGACCCGATCCGAGTGAGTACTACTCGAGTGCCCGAGGCCGGCCGTCCAGGCGTCAGTGAGCATAACTTACAGACTGCTGGTGTGGCCTCGACACAGGATCCCGAGTCGGTTGGCATGGCGAGTCAAACACGAGTTCCTTTATTGGTGCTTTACAGCAAAATATTGCAAGAACAAAAGTTGGGGCTATATTTGAAATTCCCATTGCCAAGAGTGGAGTAAAGTAAAGTGGAGTAAAGTGGAGTAAGGTGTCTAGCGTTATTCCCCCAAAACATGGTGTCCAACGGCTTCCAATGCATAAGTCTATTAACCATTTTTTCTCATCTTTTGATGCTCGTATGTGGGTCATGGGGAAGGCCTTTTTCGCATGCAAGAGCAAAGAGCAGGAGAAAAGGAGAAAAAGACTACAGCTAAGCCAAGAGCAAAATGTTGCGATTTGTCTAAAGCACCGAGTGATTATTCGAAGACATTTTAGAAAAAAAGTTCAGGATGCACCGGGCCTCCAGATTTCGGTATATTTGGTGATACGGGCGTCGCAGTCTCCGTTGGTGGCGTACGCTCGGCGACTTAGACCGGCGAGAGCTCGTCGGCGATTCACTGGAGCGGTCGTTTATGGTTATCTGATGCAGATTTATGTGCCACTCAGATAGTTAGTCAATGTGATGCAAGACTGACAATAATGTAATGACAGGACAATGAACCAAACCATGACAGGCATGCACGCAAAACAATGAAGTTTGGGTAGAAATAGTGGCATACATTACTCGTGTTCACAAGGTGAAGCCGACTCATATGATCCCAAACACTACACTACCGCCACGCAAGCACGCCAGTCGCCTGCGACTCAGGCACGCCAGTCGCCTGCGACTCAGGCACGCCAGTCGCCTGCGACTCGGCACGCCCCCTGCGACTCGGCACGCCATCGCCTGCACTCGGCCCAGCGCCGCGACTCCACGCCAGTCGCCTCGACTCGCACGCGTCGCCTCGACTCGGCACGCCCCTCACTCCAGCCGTCGCCTCGACTCGGCCCTCGCCCCCGCCGCGCCGCACTCGGCACGGCCTGCTGCAGTCAGTGCCTGGACTCAGGCACGCCAGTCGCCTGCGACTCAGGCACGCCAGTCGCCTGCGACTCAGGCACGCCAGTCGCCTGCGACTCAGGCACGCCAGTCGCCTGCGACTCAGGCACGCCAGTCGCCTGCGACTCAGGCACGCCAGTCGCCTGCGACTCAGGCACGCCAGTCGCCTGCGACTCAGGCACGCCAGTCGCCTGCGACTCAGGCACGCCAGTCGCCTGCGACTCAGGCACGCCAGTCGCCTGCGACTCAGGCACGCCAGTCGCCTGCGACTCAGGCACGCCAGTCGCCTGCGACTCAGGCACGCCAGTCGCCTGCGACTCAGGCACGCCAGTCGCCTGCGACTCAGGCACGCCAGTCGCCTGCGACTCAGCCGACTCAGGCACGCCAGTCGCCTGCGACTCAGGCACGCCAGTCGCCTGCGACTCAGGCATGTCAGTCGCCTGCGACTCAGGCACGCCAGTCGCCTGCGACACAGGCATGTCAGTCGCCTGCGACTCAGGCACGCCAGTCGCCTGCGACTCAGGCACGCCAGCCGCCTGCGACTCAGGCACGCCAGTCGCCTGCGACTCGCACGCCAGTCGCCTGCGACTCAGGCACGCCAGTCGCCTGCGACTCAGGCACGCCAGTCGCCTGCGACTCAGGCACGCCAGTCGCCTGCGACTCAGGCACGCCAGTCGCCTGGACTCAGGCACGCCAGTCGCCTGCGACTCGATGACTGACGCCAGTGCCTGCGACTGGCATGTCAGTCGCCTGCGACTCAGGCATGTCAGTCGCCTGCGACTCAGGCACGCCAGTCGCCTGCGACTCAGGCACGCCAGTCGCCTGCGACTCAGGCATGTCAGTCGCCTGCGACTCAGGCATGTCAGATGCGTGTAGTTTTGTCCCGCTGCAGTTGACCCCTCTGTGACCAGCTGCATGACACGTTCCGCTATCCGGATGTGTTCCAGCCGCACTAAAAGCACACTACACGATATTCTACAGCCGTTAATTATTTAAAGCGGTCATCGGCGGTCGCTCTATGACCAACTCTTTGTCAGTTAATGAGCTGAGTGTAGCTTTGCGCACCGACGTGGACTACCAACAGCTTATAGGGCTATGCGTTCGGCTCCTGCCTCTGAAGCAAAGTTTATCGGACCAGCTCAATGGGCTTTTGGCGGGTTTGTGCCCACTGTCTGACGCAACGACATGCAGCCATGGCCAACGGAAGTGACAACATTGCAAGGACACTGGAGCACGATATTCATGCAGAACGACCCTGAGTGGAAGTCTGAAT
Organism: Ashinkailepas kermadecensis; assembly: GCA_034440615.1. Taxonomy (NCBI): domain Eukaryota; kingdom Metazoa; phylum Arthropoda; class Thecostraca; family Neolepadidae; genus Ashinkailepas; species Ashinkailepas kermadecensis. The sequence goes on from JAOTOM010001350.1 coordinate 31,510, forward strand.
AGAAATGCTTTGGGATAGAAAAGATAGCTACACGTCGTGCCACCTGTGCCATTTCAGCAACTCGGCATAGGGCGCTGCAGTGTGCGACATATGCACGGTATTCAGCAGAGGACCACACATTTTGTACAGGTTCAACTAATCTTAGGTGAAACAGATTGGCTTTCAGTGCGCCTATGCAACAATAGGAGACACTATTTCTGTATCGGTGCTCTTCCGCTAAATATGATCCAAGGTACCCAAAACGTCACTGCACTGTGCCCAACAGCCGTAATCTGCTGCCACTGTTTCAGAGATGAATATGTATACATACACACACACTAATATATTATATATATATATATATATATATATATATATATTATATATATATATAACAATGCACTTCCAACAGGGCGGGCCCAAACACACACCGAACGCGACCATTCCAGCCACCTCACACGCTTCGACATGACCGACATGAAAACAAAAGTCCTAGCCACGATCTGCTTGATAAGCGCCGCCTCCAAATATTGGAAGCGGTTTTTATCAGGGAGATTGACCCAACCATCAACCGCCAGAGCAATGCACGAGGCACGTTACTGTTATATGATGGCCCACAGCTCACCATCAGGCGGTAGGGCGATTGACAGCGATGAACTGATGATATTTTTTTCGCCTTCTCATTGAACGCAACAAAAAGTGAAAGTACATTATGCCATGTATTGCACGTGTATATATTTTATTGTTTACCAACCTTGTGATCGCGAGCAATTTGAACTAGTCTTGAAAATGTCCGTAAGAGGATTGATGAAACGTTGAAAATATAACGAATGGTCTACTTGCATATCATAGTTCTGCTTATGAATATCGCACATGAACATACGAACGAAGGAAAACGTATCGTAAGACAGATGGAGAGTCTGCAGAAGAAAGAGTCCAATGCCCGTTCCGCGATTGTGTTCAACCAACGATGCATAGATAACGATCTGCTTCAAAGCTATACTAATACAATCTCCTAGGAGACTGCAGGGCGCCATCCCGCACTAGCAGGCCGGCGTTGCGCCCGTCGACAGTCTCCGGAAATGGCGGTAGACAGGCGAGCGGTCACCATGACTTGTGCCTTTCTACGGCTGTCGTGTCGCCCTGGGGGCGGCAGTAGGCAGTGGTGAACGGCGGCACGCGCTCCACTGCCGCTGGGCGAACTGACCACAGACGGCGTCTGTACCTCCGACCACAGACGGCGTCTGTACCCCTGACCACAGACGGCGTCTGTACCCCTGACCACAGGCGTCGTCTGTACCCCTGACCACAGACGGCGTCTGTACCCCTGACCACAGGCGTCGTCTGTACCCCTGACCACAGACGCAGTCTGTACCTCTGACCACAGACAGCGTCTGTACCCCTGACCACAGATAGCGTATGTACCCCTGACCATAGGCGCCGTCTGTACCCCTGACCATAGGCGCCGTCTGTACCCCTGACCACAGATAGCGTATGTACCCCTGACCACAGACGCAGTCTGTACCTCTGACCACAGGCGCCGTCTGTACCCCTGACCACAGGCGCCGTCTGTACCCCTGACCACAGGCGTCGTCTGTACCCCTGACCACAGACGCAGTCTGTACCTCTGACCATAGGCGCCGTCTGTACCCCTGACCACAGGCGGTGTCTGTACCCCTAACCACAGACGCAGTCTGTACCTCTGACCATAGGCGCCGTCTGTACCCCTGACCACAGGCGCCGTCTGTACCCCTGACCACAGGCGCCGTCTGTACCCCTGACCACAGGCGCCGTCTGTACCCCTGACCACAGGCCCCGTCTGTACCCCTGACCACATGCGCCGTCTGTACCCCTGACCACAGGCGCCGTCTGTACCCCTGACCACAGGCGCCGTCTGTACCCCTGACCACAGGCGCCGTCTGTACCCCTGACCACAGGCGCCGTCTGTACCCCTGACCACAGGCGCCATCTGTACCCCTGACCGCAGACAGCACCTTGTAGCCACAGATGGTGTCCTCCAATCACAGAATATGGAGTGTCAAGACTATTACTCGACCCCCTGTGGAGGTATCTGTACCACTGCATTATCGACATGTTCAAAAGAGATTTTCGATGAGAAAAACAAACTTGACAAACGCATACACAGGTCGCTTCCGTTCGGAGAAACCTTCCAGCAACAGGCAGACCATACATAAGACTGCCACAGTCCATCTGGCATTTGCATACGAAGCAAATTAGTCACGACAAACGAATTTCAAATTTTCACAAACTGGCAACTAACGACAAAATTCAGTGTTTATCTGTCTGCATGTGCAAACAACGCATCGGCAACCTCAAAGTTCGATCTCTTGCATAATGCACTTAGCCGAACAGACATGGAAAAATATTACTGGTTCAGAGATTTCATTTGAAAGTGGCTTCCCCTCTCCTCCACAAAAGAGCGTAACGGGGCGGATGTCAGATCATCCACTGCGACCTGCGGAGATGAATGTGCATCTGCAGCATTTAATATATAGGCCATCAGTTTGATGCTGAAGCAACGTGCTACATTTAGAAAAACTAGGGTTTGTGACAATCATTCCGCATGGGACGGAACGTATTCTCCTTTGCGCTGCAAGTGACTCACCTAGCCGTACATAAACCTGCACCTTCTCAATTTTTCACCCTTTCTCCTCTCAATATACCTTTATAAGTCAGGAAATTGCAATGGATGACTGGCACACCAGCGAGTGGCAGACAATAGCGCCAAAATACTTGGCAGCGGCATCATACGGCAGTGCTACTGATGCGCGAACCCCATGGCCCAACATTCGGACACGCCAAGTCGCTGCAGCTCGTCCAGGGCCGTGCCATACTGAGACACCCGGCTGGCTGGTGACCTCAGCAGCCAGGCAGGCAGCACACAATGGCGTGCGGCTCAACTAAGACCGGCTGGCTGGTGACCTCAGCAGCCAGGCAGGCAGCACACAATGGCGTGGGCTCAATAGCCTGGCTGGTGACCTCAGCAGCCAGGGCGGCTCACAATGGCGTGCGGCTCAACTAAGACCGGCTGGCTGGTGACCTCAGCAGCCAGGCAGGCAGCACACAATGGCGTGCGGCTCAACTAAGACCGGCTGGCTGGTGACCTCAGCAGCCAGGCAGGCAGCACACAATGGCGTGCGGCTCAACTAAGACCGGCTGGCTGGTGACCTCAGCAGCCAGGCAGCACACAATGGCGTGAAGCTCAACTAAGACCGGCTGGCTGGTGACCTCAGCAGCCAGGCAGGCAGCACACAATGGCGTGCGGCTCAACTAAGACCGGCTGGCTGGTGACCTCAGCAGCCAGCCAGGCAGCACACAATGGCGTGCGGCTCAACTAAGAGCAAAAATGTTCTGTGCGGTCGACGGGCATGCGGCTTCAATGGCTGTGCCGTTGGTTGTGCTTCTGTAGGGCTCTTCAAACACTTTCAGCCGCGGCAAGTTTGGTCTCCCGCAAACACTAGCAATGTTTGCGATGGCCAGCGATGGGACCGCTGCTGGTCAGCGGTGGAATGTTTGCGATGGCCAGCGATGGGACCGCTGCTGGTCAGCGGTGGAATGTTTGCGATGGCCAGCGATGGGACCGCTGCTGGTCAGCGGTGGAATGTTTGCGATGGCCGGCGATGGGACCGCTGCTGGTCAGCGGTGGAATGTTTGCGATGGCCGGCGATGGGACCGCTGCTGGTCAGCGGTGGAATGTTTGCGATGGCCAGCGATGGGACCGCTGCTGGTCAGCGGTGGAATGTTTGCGATGGCCAGCGATGGGACCGCTGCTGGTCAGCGGTGGAATGTTTGCGATGGCCGGCGATGGGACCGCTGCTGGTCAGCGGTGGAATGTTAGGCCATCTAACGGCGAATGGCTGCCCTTGACTGCGTCGGACAGCGACTGTGGAAATGTCGTCCTTTCACCGAGGCACTGTGTACCTCCACTTTCTTCTGTTCGGAACCAAACAGCGTAGCCCTCGGCCATCGAGGTCAGTTCTCTGTCTAATAGGGATCAAATACACGTGAACCTTGCAGGCTTCGTCAGCCACCTTCCCACCTCTTCCGAAAAATGGAAGTGGTTTCACAACATTCTGATGAGAAATAGTCAGCCGCCAGTCGGCTCAGAGTGGTCTCAGAGTTGAGTCTTTCTCGCCCGCATCCGCCCCCAGGTATGTAGCAATATTTGCAATGCAATGACTCTGTGCATGCGGCTTACATATAGCAGAGTCGGGACTGGCGATCTGGCCATCTGCTGTAGAACATGGCATGGATTGAAACTCCCTGATCCAATCCAATTCAGATCAGTCCACACCCCTCAAATCCAATAAACAGCAAAACGATAAGTCACATTCTATCCATTTGGAAATCTTTGAGCTGCTGCAGCCAAAGTAACACAGCAACATCAATTCTAAATATAATAAGAGGTAAAAGGTTATGACAACTCCAAACTACCACTTTAGAGTAATCCAATCAAATTTGAAACCAGCAAAAATAGTTCAACCCATGGCATTGTCCAACCTGCTGGAACCAAATTCAGCAGTGGACCCCCTCCCCTCCCCAAATTGTAAACGTGAGTATCCACGCAGAGCTGGCATAAACGTGTTGCAGTAGAAGCAATGATAGCACCACGAAAAGCTGCAAATATCCCCCACCAGCACCATGAAAGGGGAGTTCAGGGCACCCGCAGCGAGGTGGTGCGCTGCAGACGGCATCTAGGGCGGGTGGGCCATGAGAGTCCAGCTGGGACTCGAGGGCACCCGCAGGAGGAGGAACGCTGAGAACGACGTCCAGGGACGGGTGGGCCATGAGAGTCCAGCTGGGACTCGAGGGCACCCGCAGGAGGAGGCACGCTGAGAACGACGTCCAGGGACGGGTGGGCCATGAGAGTCCAGCTGGGACTCGAGGGCACCCGCAGAGGAGGCACGCTGAGAACGACGTCCAGGGGCGGGTTGGCCATGAGAATCGAGCGGGGACTTGAGGGCACCCGCAGCGAGGCGGCACGCTGAGAACGACGTCCAGGGGCGGGTGGGCCATGAGAGTCCAGCTGGGACTCGAGGGCACCCGCAGGAGGAGGAACGCTGAGAACGACGTCCAGGGGCGGGTGGGCCATGAGAGTCCAGCTGGGACTCGAGGGCACCCGCAGGAGGAGGAACGCTGAGAACGACGTCCAGGGACGGGTGGGCCATGAGAGTCCAGCTGGGACTCGAGGGCACCCGCAGGAGGAGGCACGCTGAGAACGACGTCCAGGGGCGGGTTGGCCATGAGAACCGAGCGGGGACTTGAGGGCACCCGCAGCGAGGCGGCACGCTGAGAACGACGTCCAGGGGCGGGTGGGCCATGAGAACCGAGCGGGGACTTGAGGGCACCCGCAGCGAGGCGGCACGCTGAGAACGACGTCCAGGGGCGGGTGGGCCATAAGAGTCGAGCGGGGACTTGAGGGCACCCGCAGCGAGGCAGCACGCTGAGAACGACGTCCAGGGGCGGGTGGGCCATGAGAACCGAGCGGGGACTTGAGGGCACCCGCAGCGAGGCGGCACGCTGAAGACAGCGTCCAGGAGAGTGGGTCCTGCGACTCGAGCGTCACCACACTTTCACGAGCCGTGAGTAGCGGGTGGCGTAACCGTGTGGAGACTGGGCCGTTTACCTGTCGACCGAGCTGGTCGGCAGGCCAGCAGCGGCCCGCGGCCGTCGGCGACTCGGCGACTCGGCCACCTTTTACCGGGACCATGGCAAACTGCGACAGCGACCGCGGGCGGTGACTGGCCTGCAGCGAGGAGGACCAGACACGCCGGCCATTGCCCAACCCGCCCGGCCGGCACCGCTCAGATCGGTGTCCGATTCGCATGTGGATGGAAGAGGTAAACAGGGCGACCTCTGGATCACGAGCGTGCGACAGACTGATGCCTGCCTAAAATCAGCGCAAAGGTACGGCGACGCATGCAGAACAACGCCGTGTTATTTTATCGACAAACTAAGCGATGGGCGACAAACTAAGCGATGGGCGACCAACGAAGGATAATTATCCCAAAGACAACGAACAATGGATGCCACGTTTCAGTGGCTTCTTCCTGGTGGTGCGAGTTCTACATTCATATCCCAAAGTCTATTGGATCGCACAACGAGCGGGGAAAGATGAGCGCCGAGTCACTTTTGCTGGGAATAGGCCCGTTTATTTTCAGACTTATGACTGGTGAAGTACAATACATGAAGGTAATTCCACAAGCGAGAACTAGAAGAGTTCTCAGCTCGACAAAAATACCTTTTGCTTACAAGGCGATGAGTCATGAATGCACACACGCATCTTGTCGATACACTTGTACGAGGGCGCCTACTCATACTGATTCTGCATACAGAAAGATACCACGCAAAATAACTGACGAAACGACTTTAGTTGATGCCGCAAGTCGAACAAATCAACCAAGCCAGCATGGATTATAATGTGGAATGATCGCAGCGAAGAGACGGCGCCAGCCGTCCACATGACAAACCCCACCACCAGATCAGCCGGCGCACAAGGACAAGCTTCCGAGCCGCTCCTGAATGGCATCCGAGGACAGCCGAGGTTCTCGCTGCATCACCATACAGGACACAGTGTCCACCAGGCATTCACCAGCTGCATGATCTAATTATATTATACTGCTATGCGGACGTACCGACATACAAATATATCGATATACACACCCACAGACATGCATACATATATCCAGTCACGCATGCGCAGATAGGCATATCCAGACATAGAAATCCAGGCACATATATATATATATGTATATATATATATATATATATATATATATATATATATATATATATATATATATATATATATATATATATATATATATATATATATATATATATATATAATCCAGACAGTAATCCAGACAGTAATCCAGACAGTAATCCAGACAGTAATCCAGACAGTAATCCAGACAGTAATCCAGACAGTTATCCAGACAGTTATCCAGACAGTTATCCAGACAGTTATCCAGACAGTTATCCAGACAGTTATCCAGACAGTTATCCAGACAGTTATCCAGACAGTTATCCAGACAGTTATCCAGACAGTTATCCAGACAGTTATCCAGACAGTTATCCAGACAGTTATCCAGACAGTTATCCAGACAGTTATCCAGACAGTTATCCAGACAGTTATCCAGACAGTTATCCAGACAGTTATCCAGACAGTTATCCAGACAGTTATCCAGACAGTTATCCAGACAGTTATCCAGACAGTTATCCAGACAGTTATCCAGACCAGGGTATCAAACATGCAGATATTCAGACATGCATATATTCAGACAGATATTCAGACACAGATATTCAGACACATATATTCAGACAGATATTCAGACACAGATATTCAGACACAGATATTCAGACACAGATATTCAGACACAGATATTCAGACACAGATATTCAGACACAGATATTCAGACACAGATATTCAGACACAGATATTCAGACACAGATATTCAGACACAGATATTCAGACAGATATTCAGACACATATTCAGACACATATTCAGACACATATATTCAGACACAGATATTCAGACAGATATTCAGACAGATATTCAGACAGATATTCAGACACAGATATTCAGACACAGATATTCAGACAGATATTCAGACACAGATATTCAGACACATATATTCAGACACATATATTCAGACACAGATATTCAGACAGATATTCAGACAGATATTCATACACAGATATTCAGACAGATATTCAGACACAGATATTCAGACACAGATATTCAGACACAGATATTCAGACACAGATATTCAGACACAGATATTCCGACACAGATATTCAGACACATATTCAGACACAGATATTCAGACAGATATTCAGACACAGATATTCAGACACAGATATTCAGACACAGATATTCAGACAGATATTCAGACACAGATATTCAGACATATCTATACCGATACAGATGCATGCACCAACGGCCACCTGAAGCCACAGCATGGCTGCAGAGCAGACCACGCCACTGCACCGCCACATGTGATTCAGGTCGCATTACACAACTCTTCGCACCCACTTCCTCTTTTTTACTGCCGTCTTGCGGTCTGGCTCACCGACTGTCACTTTGCAAAGATGCAGTGCATTCTCGAGCCGGACCTTCACCGCGGCTCTGTTTAGTGCAAATATGTAGAAGGGCGAAAGTCGAACTGGTTTCGAAAAGTTGTTTCATAGCATTCGCGTGTCAAGGGAACCTTCGAAAGCGGCACGATAGTTTAAGGTGTGATAGAATAAAATGCAACATGGAAAATAGGCTAGGCTCATATGAGAGACATGCGATGTTCTTAGTTACATTAACGTTTAGATTTTGCAAATGGGAGGGATCATGACCATATATACTATCTTAGATTGCTAAGGTTGCATTTTCAAGTGATACATCGAGATGACAATTGCAAATGAAGTGACGATGAAGTGACAATTGCAAATGAAGTCAAGTGACTCGGTGACTAACATCTGAAACGGTCACGAGTGACAATGCCAGACTGTTTAAGTATCGAAATGTATCATAAATTAAATCTAAATCCAGCTGGGGGCACCCTATGATTGCCAGTTGGCATGCCATAAACCATGCTGAAGATCTTAGACTGGAATCACCGACGAGTTGGGCAATCTTAGTTTACGTTATATAAGTAGACTTGGACTTCCTTCAGACCCACCAGCTCTGCGGGATACCCGAATCACAGCTGTCAGTCACGTACGCAGTCAGCATTATGTCAAATGTGTGACCAGGTCAGATGGATCAAAGAACCTCACTCCCAGACTATAGCAACAGCATGTCTCATCGGTTATTGGTTTTACGACACGTCGACCGTTGAGTCATATAGCGTCGCCAATTTCTCACGCCGATTGGTCGCGGGCGAAGAGTAGCGACAGGTGAGATTCGAACCCACAATCTTTCGATTGCGAGACGAGCATCTTACCCCTAGACCACTCGTCCCCAGCATGTCTCATCGACGCGTGCCTGGTGACAGGATATGTTTAGACTAGACACATTGCGCATCAGTTATATTGCCAGCGACTCACTCCTTTTCAAATCTTGGCTACACTGTTCATGCGAATAGCCACTGGATAACTGTATATGTCTATCTGACACCATTTGAAGTATGGGATACGAAGGCAGTAACCCAATCACGAATCCTGATGAAGAAAATAACATGTATTTTCTAGCATAAACTAGTTACAGAACGCATTTTCCATGAGCTACCGTTGTGGACACACTAGCGGATCCAGGGGGGGGGGGCATTCCGGCCATGGCCCCCCCAAGCGCTTCAAAGGGGGCCATAGTATCTTTTGGCCCCCCCAAACCAACGAAAGTAAACTGAATTAAAATGCAGTAATCTTTGCTGAGGTTAAAAAATAGCGTTCCGGGTGAAATAATCTCCAATTTTACAGGTATTTTTTAATAATTTTTGGGAAGCACAATATGGTAGCATAGTAGATTCTGAAATATCGAGGGTTCTATGCTGTTGAAGTTCTGCTTACAGCAAGAGATGACGAAATCAGCAGTTTCATTATTCCTTCGTCAGATAGGTTCATGAAGTTTGTTTAGCCAGTAACGGGCAAGTGGACCCAGTGAGCCAGATTTCGAAAGCGGAATTTGAACAGGATGTTTTGTGCGAGTGACCAGTTGAGCTCAGTTGAGCAGCATGTTTCGTATGTTGGTGTTGAGGTTGCTAAGATGAACAGACAGGCTACATTGACTGACTTTTTTTTCAAGAATAATAGCAACAGGAGGTATGTATTTACACTGGCGGATCCAGGGAGGGGCCATTCCGGCCATGGCCCCCCTCCGAAGCGCTTAAAAGGGGGGCCATGGTGCCTTTTGCCCCCCGCCCCCGAAACCAACAGAAGTAAACTAAATTAAAATGCAGTAACCTTTGCCGAGGTTAAAAAGTAGCGTCTGGATGAAAGAATCTCCAATTTTAAATTTAAAAAAAAAATTGTTTGGAAGCCAGTGTGGTAGCATAGTAGATTCTAACACACATCGAGGGTTCCATGCTCTAAGTTCTGCTTACAGCAAGAGTTGACAAAATCGGATCCGCCAGTGTGTACACGTGCATGAACGTTGACGTGGTACAAGACGTTGAACGAGAACGTGAACGTTTTGGTAAGCAAGAACAAAAATCCGGTAACATAAAAACGGTGGAGGTAGGCTGGGGCCCCTACACAGGAAACTATGTTGTCAATTATTATTTATTTCTTCAGATGGGCCCCTTTGCCAAATAGTGGTCGAAATCCGGTGCTTTTAACCAAAAATAGCGGGAGAAGGGGCACCCTCCAAATCCGTTCGACTCCGCCCCTGATGTAATTCCTAGGTACGCCACTGGGGGAGGGGGAGGGGAGGGGCTGACGCCGAAAACCGAAAGTTGCCCCCCCAAACCGGTGGGCTAGATCCGCCAGTGTGTGGACATCCATTATTAATCGTTCATCCAGATTTCCTTCCAGCCCACTTCGAAAAGCCCGACTAGGCAACTGAACTGCAAAAATTGCAGCTGGCCAAATCATTCAGCCGTACACGCCAATGCCAAACACGGGCCAGGATGCCACGCACCCCATAACTGTGCCAGCCCGCAGCCTGCCGAGTAGCTAGCCTGGCGCGACGTGTGGGATCAATGCCAATGTAGAGCCCGGCGCTCAGCGGTCTGCCGGCACGAGGTGGAAGCCCAGTGCCAATGCCAATGCAGAGCCCGGGGTTCAGCGGTCGGCCGGCACGAGGTGGAGGCCCAGTGCCAATGCCAATGCAGAGCCCGAGGCTCAGCGGCCGGCCGACACGATGTGTTGGCCCAGTGTCGGAGTGGCGAGTGCGGGGCTCGGCGGCAGTGACACGTGGTGCCGGTCCCGTTGGGCGCAGTGAGCCTGCGGCAGTGTGCGGACATGAGCCACTGAGCCAGTCCCAGCTTAACGGTAACGGCCGCCGTGGCCGCTGCTGACCGGCGCCACTACAGTTAGCGGCGGCCACTCCGCCACCGAGACGGCACCGCCGACTCCGGAACAACCAACCGAACGCCGGGAAAAACGAGCCGCTGCCAGCCGCATCAGCGGCGCGGGCGGGCCCGGACGGCGGCGATGAGGTCCGCAGTCGCCAACTGTGGGACGGCGATACGTTGTATGGGTAGTGGATGATGCATACGGGGATCGCCACTGCAGCAAGCTGGGTTTGCATGGGCCGTGCGCTTGTAATGCGTAGCAACCTACGAAGACGTGATAGGACGCATTATTCGTTTCACCCATCAGTCATTTAATAATCTGCGAATTATATCTGCACACTGTACCAGTCAAATTGCCGGCGTGCCCGACTTCGACTTTGGAGACATTTAGGATCATCGAGGCATCCCTCCCTAATGAAGGGTGTCTGGTCATGTGAATACTCTACATTCGCTCTGACCCGACCTCCGTCAAGTCTACTCACCGGTGGCTGTGGCCAGCACCACGAGCACGACTTCCCACTGCACCATGGTGACAGCGACCCACTGGCTTCCACCGGGCACGGCCGGCCGCTATAAAACATTTCCGCCGACCGACGCGCCGCCCAGCGGAGAACCTCGGAAGCTGGTCCACTGGTCCTCTCCTGTCGCCTCAGGTTGAAAGGTAACCGCCACTGGCAGCGCGTGGGGAAGTTGACGAGGCTTCTCGCACACGCGTGTACAGTTCTCCATCTGTGACCACCAAGGTCAGATGTAGATTGTCTGTCGGCGGTGGATAGTGATATGCATAGGAATAGAGTTCCCTATCTCTTTGGATGAGATCAATCCCCTCGAAGCACCACTCGAACCACACTCCAAAGAATTTGGTATTTCAGCATGCTACCTTCAGGTGGAAAGCCCCAGGGGCGGCACCAATAATTTATTTCAGAGGAGGGCCAAGCGATTCCCATAAGCATTTGTTCTTGGAGGTTTCCTCAATCCCGAAGGCATTGTGGGTCCTCCTGTCGGATAGTCTGGCTTTTCGTGAGCTCTAGGAGCCACTTGTGGAAACGAATATGCCTTCGGGCCAGGTAATTTTAGACAGCGTGATGGGTACATTTGCATGTCTAGGACTCCCGATATTTCAAGGGGCGTGAGGATAGGTTGGCTCCCCTGCTTCACAGATTGACGGTGGCCGCCACCCTGTCTCCAGGTGATGCATGTGAAGACGATATTAATATGATGGGCGACGTTGTTTACGCGCAAATATATGAAGCAAGTGCGTCGTGATTGAGCTCAACTGAAAAATCACAATTGGACCCTGCTCTTGGGCTGGTGGAGCTATTGCTCCACTGGTGGAGGTTGGTGGAGGACAAATATCCACTTGATTTGCGACGGGAACGACCAGTGGAGGTTTGTGGAGGTTGGTGGAGCCACGGGAACAGGCCCATGTCTTTTGCAAGCTCTGCAAAAAGGACTTTTCGTGCGCGAATAGTGGCCAATATGAATGCAGAAAGCACATCAAGTCCCAGTTCCACAAAAAACATTGCGGAGCAGGCATCAACGTCAGGCAATGTGAGGGCCTTTTTCGTGCAGAAAGAAAACCGACAGAAGCCGACAACTTGAAACGTCAAGTCACGGCGGCCGAAGTCAAGATGTGCGGACTGATAGCCGAGTTGAACCTGCCCCTTTGCAACAGCTAACGTCCCACGAAACTCCCACGAAAAGGCCCTTACAGGCCTGTTTCGTGGGATGATTCCGGACTCGCAGATGGCAAAAGGTTTGTGCCTCTTTTTCATCCCAGTGAAGTATACGGGTATAAATTTAATATTACTAATATTTTGTAGATTTGCAGTGCAAGATATATAGACAGTACAAGTATGATGCAAGATGATTTTAAAAAAAAAATATTTGTATTCAATAATTAATTTAATAATTATTTCTCTATTCTATTATACTTTTTATGAAAGTGACTGAATGAGTAGGCTATATCTTGCACTGCTAATCTACTTTTAATTTCAAGGTTTGCTTTGATTGACTTGTAACTGCAGTGCAGTGCACTTTATTTTTGTTATACTGTTATAATATTTAATATTAATATTTAGTAGATTAGCAGTGCAATATATACTCATATAGGCTATACAAATATAAAGTAAAATATTTTAAAAATATCTAATTATTAAATAATTTAATTTTATCTCTGTTATAGAAGCTAGACAATGACTGAAAGAGTTTATTTTGCACTGCTAATCTACTTTTCATTTCAAGGTTTGCTTTGATTGATTTGCTTACAATTACGTTTGAAATGCTCCATTCATAACATTAATGTTAAAAAAAACATCAAGTCTGTTGTAAATCATAGTTTTATTTGTGTGTGTGTGCATATATACAGTTGTTAAAGTCCCTGTGAAGTTTGTTTTAGCATCTGTGGTTTGTTTAGTTTCTATTGTCAGCCTTTAAGATTGATTTCCACAAATTAAAGTCCACCCCATCTACTGAATTTGCCTTTTTTCATTGTGTTGAAGCTCTGTTGGCTGGATGATGCTGGAAGGTTGTCCGCAAATTACACTTTTTGGTCTGAGATTACACTTTTTTGCAAGTTGAAGTACTCCAAATACTTTGGGGGTAAACAAGTCTGGTTATATCAGAGTATTTGTTTCACGGAAACTGATCATGCGAAAGCTTGCTTAGGCGTTGTTTGCGTGCCTGGCAGAAGCATTTTAGACATTTTTAGTCAATTGTTTTCACTCGTTATTTTTCACAAATGTGGCACCTGGCGGCACATGGAACAACCGATTTTGAACGTGTGGTGCGGTTATCATGACTAAACGAAAACCAAAAAGATTGACGATTTCTTTCAACCAGAGGCCTATTCTGCATGGCAGGCACATATTTGTCACGGCTAATTATGTTTTAAAGCGGTTGCATCGGGTCGAAAAATGGACGGACCAGAATATTTGTTCTGGGGATGCTGATAATGCGATACGTGCTTGGACGCTGTTCGCGTTCCTAACAGAAGCATCCTTTACATTTTCAGTCGAAATTCTTTCACTCGTTATGTTTCACCAGTGTGGCATCTGGCGGCACATGGCACAATCAATTTTCGATGCGTGGGTGGCCAATTATGGTGACCAAACGAAAACCCAAAAGATTGCCGATTCATTGCAGCCGGGGTGTATTCTGCATGGCAAGTACAAGTTTTCATTGCTAATAATTTTTCAAGCTGTTCAGCGGGTTGAAAAATTGACAGATCAGAATATTTGTTCCTGTAAAGCTAGCTATGCGTAATGATGCTCGGGAGTTGTTCGCTTGCCTGAAAGAAGCGTCTTAGACATTTTAGTCGATTTTTTTGCACGCGTTATTTTTTCAATAGCTGGCTTCTGGCGGCACATGGATCACTCGAGGCTAAACGTGCGGGTCGGTTAAAGTGATTCTAAGAAACCGAAAATATCGCAGATTTCTTGCAGCTAGGGCTATTCTGTGTGGCAGGTACAATTTTTGTAATGCTATTTTGTTCTAAAGGAGGCCTGTTCGGGTTCAACAATCGACGAGTCTGATCTTTTCTGTCAAGCTGATCATGCGAAGACATAAAGTGGCGATATTCGTAGGTCTGCGAGACGCATCTCTGATATTTTTGGCTAACATTTTGTGCTCCGTTTTCCAAATGTGGCTTCTGGCGACACATTGGACAATCGATTTTGAACATCCGGGACGGTTATGCTGATTAAACGAAAGCCTAAAAGATCGAAGTTGTTTTGCAGCCAAGGGTGTGTTCTGCCTAGCAAGTACAATATTTTGTTTTCATGGCTAATTATTTCTTAAAGCGACTTCATCGGGTTGAAAAAAGTGACGGATCAGAATGCATGCTCCGTAGAAGCTGATCATGCGAAAGCATGCTTGGGCGCTGTTCGCGTACCTGAAGCAGCTTATAAATTTTCAGCCAAAATTTTTACAAGCGTTATTTCTCCAAATCTGGCTTCTGGCGACATATGGATCACTAGAGGCTGAACTTGCGGCTCAGCTAAAGTGGTTATACGAAAACATAAAATATCGAAGCCTTCTTGCTGCGTGGCAATTACATTTTTTTTTCACTGCTATTTTGCTCGAAAAGCGACCTTCACGGGCACAACAGTAGACGAATCTGAACTTTTTCCGGTCAAGCTGATCATACGAAGATATAAATTGACGATGTTCGCAGGTCTGCAAGACGCGACTTTGATACTTTGTGGCTAACATTTTTCACTTCTACTTTTTCCAGATGTGGCCTCTGGCGACACAAAGCGCACGACAGTCTAAACGTTCGGGTTGGTTAAGGTGATAATAGGAAGACCTAAAATATCCAAGATTGGTTGCTGACATGTGCCTGTTTTGCACGGCAAGCACTACTTTTTCAATCCTATTTTTAATGCGAAGCTTTTGGGTACAAAAATACACGATTGTGAAAAAAAAAACATTTATCTGGAAGGTCATGAGAAAGCATACAAGACGATGTACGGGAGTCTGCGTGAAGCAGCTATGATATTTTCAGCCCCAATTTTTTTATTCTCACTCCTGATATTTCACAAGTACGGCTTCTAGTCGCACATAGAACAATCGATTTTTAACGTGCGGGTCGGTTATGGCGATTAAGCTAAAACCTAAAAAATTGACATTTGTTGCAGCCAGGGGCATATTCTGCCTGGCAAGCGCAATATTTTTTTTTGCAGGGGTAATTATTTTTCGAAGTGGCTTCATCAGGTTGAAAAAATGACGAATGGGTATAATTGTTCCGAGGATGCTGATCATGCGAAAGCATGCTAGGGCGTCGTTCACGTGCCTGACAGAAACACCCTTGACACTATTAGTCGAAATATATTTCACTCGCTATTTTTCACAAATGTGACATCTGGCAGCACATGGAACAATCGATTTTGAACCAGTTATGGTTTAAAACATATTCAATTTGTTCAATCTTTCCTCATATGCCAGGTTGCCTGCCATTAACCATTTGTGTTGCCCTCTTTTGTACTCTCTCTAAAAGCCTTGACATGCCATGTTAGCTCATAGGCGTTATACCAGATAAGCATATGATATGCAAAATTCAGTAGCTTATACGAATATTTCTCAGTTTTTGAAGATCACTGCGTAAATGTGTCTCAGAAAATGACTGGCTGTCCCAGTCTGATCTTGCTCCAGTCAAAGAACGCGGAAATTTGGCAGTTCTTGACGTAGCGAACTTGACGGGTTGGGCGTTCAGAACCGATCATGGGGTCGATTACACCGCAAAATAGGTCGCAGAAACGCAGAAGCTAAGCTTTAGTTCCGATCGTGGGCCCAAACGGGGATGCGGGTTTCAGCACGAAACGCACCGTTCGAAAAGTCCCCAGGGCGACTACAGCTATGCCCAATATCGATATTTGTCGTGATGAAATGCATGATATGCATGTTGGGCGTGATGTAGTATTTTTGTCAAAATACTTGGTAAGCATGCATGGCACATGCGCCTGCGGGAAAGTGTAGGCATGATGTTACCAGCTACAAACAGCTTTGCAAATAGTTCTGAGATGTGAAATTGAAGTGGCTGTAGCCTTTTCTGGGAGAAAACCGAGTCGGTGCCATTAGCTAGGATAGTGGCCTGGTTCGTCCGGCCAGTTCCGGCTGCCAGTGCTGGACCTGTGACCCGGCCTGTCTCCGTGCTGGACCTGTGACCCGGCCTGTCTCCGTGCTGGACCTGTGACCCGGCCTGTCTCCGTGCTGGACCTGTGACCCGGCCTGTCTCCGTGCTGGACCTGTGACCCGGCCTGTCTCCGTGCTGGACCTGTGACCCGGCCTGTCTCCGTGCAGGACCTGTGACCCGGCCTGTCTCCGTGCTGGACCTGTGACCCGGCCTGTCTCCGTGCTGGACCTGTGACCCGGCCTGTCTCCGTGCTGGACCTGTGACCCGGCCTGTCTCCGTGCTGGACCTGTGACCCGGCCTGTCTCCGTGCTGGACCTGTGACCCGGCCTGTCTCCGTGCTGGACCTGTGACCCGGCCTGTCTCCGTGCTGGACCTGTGACCCGGCCTGTCTCCGTGCTGGACCTGTGACCCGGCCTGTCTCCGTGCTGGACCTGTGACCCGGCCTGTCTCCGTGCTGGACCTGTGACCCGGCCTGTCTCCGTGCTGGACCTGTGACCCGGCCTGTCTCCGTGCTGGACCTGTGACCCGGCCTGTCTCCGTGCTGGACCTGTGACCCGGCCTGTCTCCGTGCTGGACCTGTGACGGCCTGTCTCCGTGTCGTCAGACATCGAGACACCAGCGTTGGCATTGTGCCTTTTGTCGCGGATGTTCGGGTGGCCATATGTCTCTGAGTGGTGGGGCGATGAGCAGTGGATAAGGCCGGGTCGGCCTGTACAGTGCGATACTCGGTCGAATGCAATGCTACCGCGACAATCGGAGGACGGACGGACAAGTCAGCCGGCAGCCGTAAACCGTGTGCATGGCGATAGGCATGAGGTCGGTGGACTTGCGCTCAACGTCGTGGTGCCACAGTGAAGATACAGTAGTCGTTACCAAGGATAGTGAAGGTAATGGAGGGGAACAGAGTACGTACTCACAACGTGGTGGCGGTGTTCGTGTGGCGCAATGTTTTGGGACGTATTGTCGTCGCTCGGTTCCGGCTGTTAGTGCTGGAACCGTGAGCTGACCTGTCGCCGAGTCACCGTTACCTGGCGTTGGCAATGCATCGACCTCGATAGACGGCAGGTTATTGGTTTTACAACACATCGACCGTTGAGTCATGTAGCGTCGCCAATCTCTCACGCCGATTGGTCGCGGGCGAAGAGTAGCGACAGGTGAGAATCGAACCCACGATAGACGGCAGATTAATTGGATTGGACTACGAGGAAGACAGGGTAGGTTCAAAGCACTGCCTTCGTTTCATATTGGTTTGTTCGTGGTCGTGACATAACTGTGTCTGACGGCACCTTCCGAATGACGCTGGCGCCGTGATGTATGTGGAGTGTCCCAGCGGGATTGTACGTTTCTCCATCCCTGAGTAGATGCTATAGCTGGTAGCGGTGTAGTTGGTAGGTGAGTGTGCAAGGGATTACTTTTGGTTTTTCTCAGAAAGGTTTCTTCGCCTTTTCGGATTCCTCTGGTCTGATGGTAATGGTGACTTGTTTGCATTGCCGAAATTCCAGTCGGGAGAGATAATCCAGGGAAAGAAAACCAGGGCACTCAAATTCCCAACACAACTTTTCATGTTTTTGGTACTCAAACTACAAAAACTTGACCGAGGATGACCTTGTATAGTCCTGAGCTCTGATACTAATGTCTTTGGTGTAGCTTATGTCATCATGTGTGAATTTTGTGTGGGCTGATGTGAACTTTGTACAGCATTTACTAATAATTTTATCACATTTGAAACGGGCCCTATTTGACCTGTGTTGACCTTGAGATGTGGTCACTTGGGGGCTGGGCTTGATGGTACACAACGATTTCGGACCATAGACAATTTGTACGAACAAATGAGCACCTGCGTTTATTTATATCAGGTGGAACTATATATTTTTGTGGGCACCTGACACCCCCCCCCCCCCGCGCACCTCCCATGTTGCCAGAATGTAATATTTGGTCAATCAATGAGCGTCGCCGATTGATTGACCAATCAGCCCAAAGGGGTCATGCTATTCGAAACGTCATGCGGTTAATGCTTATATATATATATATATATATGCATGCATGCATGTATACATCGGATCTGGATCGCAGTTCTTAATTTCCGAAAATTATTGGAGTACAAAATGCATTAAGGTAATGGGAAGCCCCAAATCGATGTGACGCACACTCCATGGTACCCCATGTTAAAAGTCTAAATTATTGGTGGACAGAGCCAACACTGGGGGCATTTTCCCCTCAAAATTATACCAAAGAACACCCCTGGTCTAGACGCATATGAATGAAAAATGGAAAACAATCCTGAAAACATGTTGCAGGTTCCGTATCTGCACATGTCTGCCAGCCAGCGATTTTGGCTAACGGTGATAGGGTGTGGCATTCCAACCAGTATCGGTACCTCCGCCGATAGCCTAAATATAATGTTGCCGGCACTTTTTCCTGGCCGGAGGGGTACCACCTTCCCATGGGGGGCACATGCCCGCAATGGCCCCACCCTTGTTTACGTCCCTGCACCGAGTGGGGAGGAATTATGTTGCAACAGTTATCTCTTACTTGCTCCTACCCCTCCCTCCCACCCGTGATCTTCAGTTGGCCTGCCTCATCATACTGATAATACCCGTGACACCGCGCGATACCTGCGGCGCTCGACATGAAGGCAGTCAGCGTGGGTCCAAGCAAGAAGTACAAGTGGTAGGAGAAATAAGCCTAATGTTCGTGGACAAGATTCTTCAAGCTTTCACATCAATCCGATTTTGTCCCATTTTCATGATATTTAAGATAGGAAATGTCGTGCGGAAAACACGGAAGTTTGGCCGAAGCGCCCACGGGCCGGAGCAATTGTCCAGCCCATGTGACGTCACCGATTGCCAAACGATATTGGAGGGCCCGGCTGGGTACCAGGAGTGTCGATTTTTGAAAAACATTGGGGGGCCGAAGTGCCAAAACACTGGACCCCCCCCAAAAAAAAAAACTCATCGGATTTAGCCCACTATATTTTCAGATCTCAGAAATTCTGATTTCTTATTCGACGATGTGTATGTTTATGTTTATTCAGCATCCTCACCGACGGGGAAAATCGCCCAATAACTGGTGAAGTCACATAATTAAAAGAGCAGTGCTCAGTACATTTCAACATAACAACTCTTGGTTGGTCATTGGTTCTACGACACGTCGACCGTTGTGTCATATAGCGTCGCCAATCTCTCACGCCGATTGGTCGCGGGCGAAGAGTAGCGACAGGTGAGACTCGAACTCACCAACATAACAACTCTGAGTAATAGCATGCGACTGCAGTGCCATATAGTAGGCTCGGATCTATCGTCACCGTCACCGTCACTGTTACCCTCCTCCTCACTCCACACAACAACAAACACACACCGGCTTAAATAAAAATACTTCAGCGATCAGATGCAGGCTAAAACACACCGGCATTGATGAAGCATCAGAGCACAGCAGACCTGAACGGTAATGACGATGGGTGAAAGTATTTCCTTGGTGCCTAACGTTAGGGAGAGGAATTTTTCCATTTAGTACGCCACTGCGGCTGCTCAACGTGTTTTTTTCCGCAGATTGCACGATCGAGAGTAGAAAGGCGCTTCGGATAATTTTCTTTCGGGACCCATTCTTAATTTTCCGGTGCTCTGGTCGATTCGATGGAGTCTCCTTGTGGTTTTTGTGGTGAAGTCTATTTTTATAAGCCCCCTGCAGGCTATTTTTGGAACCCGGTACGATTTTTCTGGCTCTCGGTGCGTTTTTTCCGGTGCCCAAACAGGTTTCTTTTCCGGCGTCCGACGACTTCTTATTTTGTGGATCCTTGACGCAATTTTTCCGTCCGCAAGGTGACATTCCGGGTATATATTGGTACTTGGGAAGCCAGTTGCAACTTGTGGGGCTCCGGCACGACGTTTTGGCCCCAGTGAGATTTTCAAGAGAAGCGGCGTGAATTTGTTTTTGTCTAAGTGCGATTTTTGGGGCCCCGTCGTCACTTGTTGGGATCCCTTGCAGTGGCTACGACACGTTTGTGGGGGCCCAACAAGTTGTGTGGGCTTTTGGAGCTATTGTTGAGATCCCAGATTGATTTTCCGTGTCCGGACTGTTTTTCATTCACCCGGCTTCATTTGTTGGGTGATCTCAACGAGACTTTTAGAGCCCCGGTGGGACCTATCAGGCCTCTGGCGTGATTTTCACGGGCCCGGGTGATAATATTTAATACCCCAGTCTCGGCGTGATTTTCAGGAGGCCTCGGCCCGACCGTTTGTGGCCCCCGTCGTGATTTTCTTGAATCCCGGCACGACTTGTTTGCGGCCCCAACGTGATTTTCAGGGGCCCAGGTGCAAACTTTTGAGGCCCCAGCGTCATTATCGGGGCCCCTGCGCTACGTTTCGGGGCCCCGAATGTGATTTTTCTGAGCCCCGGTGCGATTTTTGGTCGACCGAGTGAAATTCTTAGGGAGCATAGCGCATTTTTTTCCTAAGCTCGGCGGACTCTTGGGGGCCCCACAACCTATCAGGACGGGGGGGGGGTGAGGGAACTTCCCACAATTCCCCCTCCCCATTCGGTATGTCACTGTGCCATGCAATGATGCAACATAAGAATCCAGGAATAGTTCATCTGTTTCATCACACATGTGATTTCAACTCCCCAGTTATCCAGACAGTTTGAGGAAAGTCAAACATCTGCTACATGGATCAGCAAGGATGGATTGTAACGCAACATGGATACCATGGAATTCCGGTCAGAGTAGTTATGCTACAATACATACCTTCTTCAACACACTGCTTTGGAGATGGATGAGCTCCTGAAGTTTGGTCAGCAGGGGCGTCGATTTGTATCCTTTTGCGGGGACCTGCCCCCCCCCCCCCCAATGCTGATCTTGCCCCCCCCCATGTTGATTTGGGCCCCCCAATAACCCATGCTATTTTTATGCTGATAAAAAGCTAAAGAAAAAAAAAGAAGAAAAACACTGTGTTAGGTACATAGAAAACTTAGTTGATGTTAACCAGCACATTTTGTACTGAAAAAGAACAGATTTGGATTAGATAGTGGACTGAGTATCCAACTTTTGCTACACAATTCAAAATTATGTGCAAAAAAAAACAAAATAGCTAGATTTCCCTCCACTGTGCAAGGAAAACTTACGACATAAAATGTTAAGATTCGCTGATGATGCATTTTAAACCAGATTGTCTTTTTTTAATGTTAAGCCACAAAACAACAATTGGATTGTCATACTGATGTTTGTACACACCACCAATGGCAAAACCACACACATGTGAGCTTAAACAGGAAAAAATCCATTCATAATTTCCAGTCATTGTCAAACTTGCATTGTCCAGTGAACAGCAGACAATCATCCTTGAGATTGTGGATATGCAAACTATAATTATCTTCAGCAGCCCACCTATCACACCATCAGCTTGATATTTACCTAGGTACCTACCTAAATGCTCAATGACAATGCATGCATTCAATATTGATATGGGGAAAACGAAAGCCATGTGTGGGCAAATCTGCCAGCTTATGATACCATGACAGAGAAAAGTCAGCAAGAAGCTGCATGGCCACTGCAATATAATTGGTATTCCTAAAAGAATAAAAAAGAAAGCTATGGCTCACATGACTTTTAAGCAAACCTTAGTCATCCACGACCAATGCTATACAAGAGAAATAGCCTTGACAAGCCCAATGTCTCGTACGCCGCAAAAACACCATTATTAAACGCCGCAAAAATACCATTATTTTAAAAGGTACACCAAAGTGGCATTCAAACCTTGATGACGTCACAGGTTTTTATTCGTATATTGCAGAAATTGGTAGCATCAGGCAAGTTTCAATTTAACTGCATGGGGGAGTGACTTTTTCAGGCGTACCGGACCACAGAGGTCATCTGCGCCACCTTTGAAGCGAGTACGTTACATGTCTGACTATAAAAGCGGGTGTTTGCGATCAAGGTGCAGGCATGTGGACGTTTACGTAAAGGGAATTTTAGGTTATAGTTTGTGTGATATTTTAGGCGCTGAAGGCGGGGCTGGGATTGGGACATCCCCTAATGTCTAAATGGCAGGGGCGTCGATTTGTATCCTTTTGTGGGGGCCAGGGCCCCACCAGTGTTGATCTTGGCCCCCCCCAATGTTGATTTGGCCCCCCCAATAACATATGCTATTTTTATGCTCATAAAAAAGGTTGAAGAAAAAAAGAAGAAAAACACCATGCTAGGTCCATAGCAAATGTAGTTGATGTTAACCAGCACATTTTGTAATTTAAAAAAACAGATTTGGGTTAGATAGTGGACTGACTCTCCACCTTTTGCTACAAAATTCAAAATGGTGTGCACAAAAACCAATTGTCATTGTCAAACTTGCATACAATCCAGTCCCGTGAACAACAATCAGTTATCATTGAGAGTGTGGATATACAAACTATAATTAACCTCAACAGCCCACTCATCTCACTATCAGTTTGATATTTGCCTGGTACCTAGGCACCTAGGTACATGCTGCAGAAAGACTTAGAAGAGCTTCTGAAGTGGTCCAAAAATGGCAGATGAAATTAAATTTTGATAAGTGCAAAATCATGCATGTATGCAGGGGCGTCGATTTGTATCCTTTTGTGGGGCCCCACCAATGTTGATCTTGCCCCCCCCATGTTGATTTGGGCCCCCCCCAATAACCTATGCTATTTTATGCTGATAAGAAAGCTAAAGGGAAAAAATGAAAAACACCATGCTAAGTAGAAACATTGATGTTAACCAGCACATTTTGTACTGAATAGAAACAGATTTGGATTAGATAGTGGACTGACTCTCCACCTTTTGCTGAAAAATTTAAAATTGTGTGCAAAAACAAACAAAATAGCTGGAATTCCCTCCACTGTGGAAGTATAGCTTACATCTTTCTGGGTTGGTTGGTTGGTTATTTGGGTTTACTGGCGCATTGACTGCGTTGGTCATACAGCGCCCATACAACTTGTATTGTTCCCACCTTAAAGCACAATAATACCCAAAAGCTTCCGAAACAAAAATTACAACCATGTTCACAAAAAATATAATTTTGTATTCAAAATCAGCTTAGGTTAGGTTAGGCTCGGTTAGGTTTCTTTTTTAAGGTTGAGAATTTTCAGAAAATAAATTAAGTGAAATTTTCATTTAGTTTAATTTTTGTTCTCAAAAGATAGGTTAGGATAGGCTAGGTTAGGTTTTGTTGCATGAAAAAAAAAAATGTTTATGCGATGTTACCGAACTCAAAGCCTTTTTGGCATTATTTTGCTCACAACCTGAAAAGTAAGCACAAGAAATAAGTGGGTCCAATCATCTTAGTCACCTTCATAAACATGGTATTCTGCATATTTTTCTTTGTTTTAAAGGACAAAAAGAACACCTTAGACTGCAAGGTTACCAAATAATTTGCAATTTTGGGGGGAAACGTTTTTGGATTTTTTTTTAATGTTTTCCAACTTGAAAAGCCTAAACTAACCTAACTTAACCGAACCTAACCAATTTGCTTGCTATATGGAGGCAAATGTGTGTAAAAACTTGTCTTGTTACCACCTTAAAGCACAATAATACCGATTTAGCTAGGTTAGGCTAGTTTAGTTGTTTACCTTGGAAAAATTGTTCAATCATTTTCAAAAATAAAATAAAATTGGAAGTTTTCCTTCAAAAGCAGCTGACATTAGGTTCGGGTAAGTTGGGTTCGGTTGTTCAATTTATAAAATTTTCAGAATATATATTGCTTAATTATTGTTTCTTTTTATTATTATTATTTTATATAATTATTTTTTTCTCCAAAGCAGGGGCGTCGATTTGTATCGAGAGACACTAGCGCGCATTAAATGTCACACATCGTGATGGGCGTTCCTCAGAACATCCAAAATCGTAACATGCAAAGAAAAATTCCAGTTACCGAAATTCCAGCGCCTGAAGTCTACATTTGAGGTTACTGTGACAAATGTGACGGAGGTAAGACATCGGTGGTGCAATTACGCGCAGTGTTTAATCCGGAGGCCAATCTCATGTGACGTCGTACTGATTCGTTTTTTGTACTTCGCACATTCTGATGTATCGCACCTTCTGATGTATCTGGGGATTGGTGTGATTTTAGATAGTGAATAAATAGCTTGCTGATATTTAATTCCCAAAGGAACAGTAGTTGAAGAAGTTGGCAGGTAAGCTTGAAAAAGTCCAGTCCATGCATTTTTCTGATTTGTGCTCAGGGTTTCCATGTTAATATCACATAACTACCACGTTTGTCTTCAAGAAGAGCTGTTTTTAGTTTACTTTTATTTAAATTTTCATTCCACTGCTCTTAGTGCCCTTTCTGCCCAGGATTGGGGCACCTAGTGTTGCATTTCCGTCCAGGGGTTGGCACACCTTTTGGTAAATTTACAGCTTAAGGTAATTTCTGATTAATTTTTTCCCATGCAATGTTTAGGAATGTGATAAACACGATGCTACTGCTCATTTTGGTAAATTTGTGTTTTAAGGTGTTTTATGAATTCGTGGAATGTATCATTTCAGTGCAATGTTTATGAATGTGACTCAGATGATGGGACCACTCATTTTCTATACAAATGCTTACATTTCAGGTTGTAAGCAAAATAACATCAACAAAAAGCTTTGAATTAGGTGACATAGGGTAAAATATTTTTTTTTAAATAAAATAAATGCAACCCAACCTAACCTAACCTAGCTTAACCTCCCCTTGGAGAAAAACAAAACCAAAACATCAAGTTGTAAAAATTTCAAGCAATGTATTTTTTTTACAATAAAAAAATGTAACCCAATTTAACCTAACCTAACATGAGCTGCTTTTAAAGAAAAAAGATCTATTTCTTTCAAATTTTGGAACAATTTTTGCAAAAAATGTCGAACTTAAAACACTTAAACTAATCTAACATCACCAAACATAGCCCATTTGTTTGCTTTATGGAGGAAAATGTGTAATAACTTGCCTTGTTACCACCTTAAAGCACAATAATTCTGGTTAGATTAGGTTGGGTTCGTTTTTTTCATTTGTAAAATTTCAAGAAAATAAATTGCTAGATATTTTTCCAATCTTGCTTTTATAGTTGTTTTCTCCAAGGTCAGCTTAGGTTACATTAGGTTATGTTGAATTTTTAATGTATTTCTTTTAATTGCTATGTTACCTAACTCAAAGCCCATTTTTAATGTTATTTTGCTCACAACCTGGAAAGTAAGCATTTGCACAGAAACTGAGTAGTGCCATTAGCTTAGTGACATTTATAAACATTGCATTGGAAATTTAAATATAAAAATATTAATAAAACACATAAAAGCACACATTTAATGTCCTTTCCTCTGCAAATGCATGCCTTTCAATTGGGAGTAAAAAATAACACCAAAAAAGGGTGTGGAGTAAGGAAATATAGCATACAAATAATGTTCAAGATGTATGATAACCTTACCTAACATAGTTCAACTTCCCATACAAGAAATTAATTGTTTTTAATTAAAATTTTCGAGGCATTTTCTCACATATTTTCAACTTAAAAAACCTAACCTAAGCTAGCCTGAACCGTTTATTATTTTTTTGTAGAAAAATCATTAACAAAAATTATTTACCAACAAATGATTTTTTTTTATAACTTACAACAAAAGCCTAACCTAACCTGACAAACCTCACCCCTTTGTATGCTTCATGGAGTTAAAATGTGTGTAAAACTTGTCTTGTGGTTACCTTAAACTGTGATAATACCTGGCTTTTTGGGTAATATTTCAGCTCATGGTACTCTCTAACTTCTTCTAATTTATTTTTTAATGCAGTGTTTGTTAATGTGCTGAACATGATGTAACCGCTCATTTCCTCTGCAGATGCACACTTTTCGTTTGTGAGGAAAAATAACGTGGAAAAGGGGGCTTGGATTTGAGTAATATAGGATGAAAAATAATGTTCAGATAAAAAAAATGTAACATAACCTAACCTAACCTAGCCTAGACTTCCATGCAAGAAATGATTATTTTTATGCCAAATTCTCTCCCTCCCCCCAATTTTTTTTCTCAAACATTTTGAACTTAAAAATTCTAACCTAACCTAATCTAGCTTGAACCGTTTTTGAAGATTTTTTTCAATTACTAACTTACAACAAAAGCCTAGCCTAACGCAATTAGACAAAACCTAGCTCCTTTGAATGATTCGTGGGGGTAAAAATGGGTGTAAAACATGTCTTGTGGTTACCTTACACTGCAATAATATCTCTTTCTGTGCTACCTGGTGTACGTGATGAACCTCCATCTGCATGCTGCATGAGAGCATTGCACTTATTGCTTCACAAAGAACAATAACATGTTGAAAGTACAATGTTTTCAGGAATGGAATCCTGTGCTGAGAACATTTTCTGAGTTATAAATTTGCAGATCAGATCTACATCATTTGTGTTAATAAATATGAGAAATTCATAGAAATGCATACACCGGTTTGTAGACAAGAAGTTATTCTGATGATTTCTGATGTATTGGAAAATGACAAATTTTCATGATGGAAGCAGGCAAAGTTAAAGTACATATATCTCAATAAGTGGTCAGTTCACTAACAAGACAGGAAATTCACTCAAATAGCACTCAAAATGCCAGGCGGCCCACTCTTTTTGCAAGTTTAAAATCGATGACAGTGCTTTCTTGAATCATGTTTAAAGCACATGAAGGAAATGTATTGCTGACACTTGTTAGGAACTGATGTGCGTAACGTTAATTAACGTTTCTAATGTCCTGATGTTTGTACACAAAATATAGCTCACTATTGTAAATAGCATGGGAAGTATGATGCCATATATCATGGCTAATTTATGGTCAAACTGTTATGCAGCAGATTCCCTGCATTGTTACTTAGTTATTTGGGCTTTAGGGCACAGACCATGTTGATCACATAGCTCCCTGCATTGGTGTTAACTGATACATCAGTATGTTTGCAAATTCACTGATGAGTGAATCCATACCATTCTCACTGGGGTATAAAAGCTACATTATAACATTGTTTATACCGGGCGGCTGTGTCGGTGCATTGACGGCACGTTAAACTTTCGGTCAAAATTCTGCCGTTTAACTTGAATTAATGGATCGGGTGGTGGGGCCAGGGTTCACGCAACAAGCTCTGCTTAGCAATCGGACCCTGGTTCATAAAGCCAGCCCAACAAGAACTCGGATGAAACTTATTTTTAAAAAAAAAAATGCATTTAACAGAAACCCATCTCGATTGTCCTGCTTACTCAGGACACCATAGAAGTCAATGAAGCCAATAAAAACCATAGAAGTCAATGAAAATGTTACTTCATCCCCTGTATTGTTAATGAAAACAAGTCTCTTGAACCATATGTTATATCCTTCACAGTGTTGCTCCATCCACCTCCAACTCCAACCCTGACCAAACTTCAGGAGCTCATCCATCTCCAAAGCAGTGTGTTGAAGAAGGTATGTATTGTAGCATAACTACTCTGACCGGAATTCCATGGTATCCATGTTGCCTTGCAATCCATCCTTGCTGATCCATGGAGCAGATGTTTGACTTTCCTCAAACTGTCTGAATAACTGGGGAGTTGAAATCACATGTGTGATGAAACAGATGAACTATTCCTGGATTCTTATGTTGCATCATTGCATGGCACAGTGACATACCGAATGGGGAGGGGGAATTGTGGGAAGTTCCCTCACCCTCCCCCCCGTCCTGATAGGTTGTGGGGCCCCCAAGAGTCCGCCGAGCTTAGGAAAAAAATGCGCTATGCTCCCTAAGAATTTCACTCGGTCGACCAAAAATCGCACCGGGGCTCAGAAAAATCACATTCGGGGCCCCCAAACGTAGCGCAGGGGCCCCGATAATGACGCTGGGGCCTCAAAAGTTTGCACCTGGGCCCCTGAAAATCACGTTGGGGCCGCAAACAAGTCGTGCCGGGATTCAAGAAAATCACGACGGGGGCCACAAACGGTCGGGCCGGGGCCTCCTGAAAATCACGCCGAGACTGGGGTATTAAGAATTATCACCCGGGCCCCTGAAAATCACGCCAGAGGCCTGATAGGTCCCACCGGGGCTCTAAAAGTCTCGTTGAGATCACCCAACAAATGAAGCCGGGTGAATGAAAAACAGTCCGGACACGGAAAATCAATCTGGGATCTCAACAATAGCTCCAAAAGCCCACACAACTTGTTGGGCCCCCACAAACGTGTCGTAGCCACCGCAAGGGATCCCAACAAGTGACGACGGGGCCCCAAAAATCGCACTTAGACAAAAACAAATTCACGCCGCTTCTCTTGAAAATCTCACTGGGGCCAAAACGTCGTGCCGGATCCCCACAAGTTGCAGCTGGCTTCCCAAGTACCAATATATACCCGGAATGTCACCTTGCGGACGGAAAAATTGCGTCAAGGATCCACAAAATAAGAAGTCGTCGGACGCCGGAAAAGAAACCTGTTTGGGCACCGGAAAAAACGCACCGAGAGCCAGAAAAATCGTACCGGGTTCCAAAAATAGCCTGCAGGGGGCTTATAAAAATAGACTTCACCACAAAAACCACAAGGAGACTCCATCGAATTGACCAGAGCACCGGAAAATTAAGAATGGGTCCCGAAAGAAAATTGTCCCAAGGGCCTTTCTACTCTCGATCGTGCAATCTGCGGAAAAAAAACACGTTGAGCAGCCGCAATGGCGTACTAAATGGAAAAATTCCCCTCCCTAACGTTAGGCACCAAGGAAATACTTTCACCCATCGTCATTACCGTTCAGGTCTGCTGTGCTCTGATGCTTCATCAATGCCGGTGTGTTTTAGCCTGCATCTGATCGCTGAAGTATTTTTATTTAAGCCGGTGTGTGTTTGTTGGTGTGTTGAGTGAGGAGGAGGGTAACAGTGACGGTGACGGTGACGATAGATCCGAGCCTACTATATGGCATTGCAGTCGCATGCTATTACTCAGAGTTGTTATGTTGGTGAGTTCGAGTCTCACCTGTCGCTACTCTTCTCCCGCGACCAATCGGCGTGAGAGATTGGCGACGCTATATGACACAACGGTCGACGTGTCGTAGAACCAATGACCAACCAAGAGTTGTTATGTTGAAATGTACTGAGCACTGCTCTTTTAATTATGTGACTTCACCAGTTATTGGGCGATTTTCCCCGTCGGTGAGGATGCTGAATAAACATAAACATACACATCGTCGAATAAGAAATCAGAATTTCTGAGATCTGAAAATATAGTGGGCTAAATCCGATGAGGTTTTTTTTTGGGGGGGGTCTAGTGTTTTGGCACTTCGGCCTCCCCCCCCAATGTTTTTCAAAAATCGACACCCCTGATCATGGGTAATCTCTTCACCTGAAATTGCGCTACGGGATGTTCGTTATCACGATCCCGGATCCGTTATGGTGAGCAAAAGTATGATATGTATATATAAACTGGATACAGTTAGAAACAAGGCACAGAGTCTTCACAAACACTCAACAGGAAGCACGATGTCGATACTTCTTTTGGAAGGATGTCGATTCAGTGTTCAGTAAGTGGTATATTGCACCCTATTTCGCGAATAATTTATCACTACATCATACTGCTGCTACCCGTGGCACCGCGCGATTCCTGCGGCGCTCGACATGAATGCAGTCAGTGCGGGTCCAAGCAAGAAGTGCTAGTGGTAGGGAAAAATAAGGCTCATATTCGTGGACAAGATTCTTCAAAATCTTCAAGATTCGAAAAGATCGGAAATGTCATGTGGAAAACATGGAAGTTTGGCTGGAGCGCCTACGGGACTGAGCAATTGCCCAGCCCATGGAACGTCACCGGTTGCCAAACGATATTGGAGGGCCCCTGGGCCCGGTATCTTATGTTAAGGGTCTTGCATAAATCAGTGGAAACCACGTGGTTGGGTGTCTGGGCCGTATAGTGAGTGATAATTGTCGATAACATGGGGAATTTTTGTCGTGGTAATGCATAATTATATTCATGATCATAATGAGGGACCATTTTATCCACTCTGCTGCATAATTTCAGTATTACTGACGTGACGCCGTTTCCACCGCGCATTGATTTCAAAGCATTGAAGAGATCTGAAGTGTTTAAATTTCTTATTTCAGTAGTGTTTATTCCTAAATGTGCTTAGCATGATGTGACAACTTATTTCGGTATTTTTTTTCTTAAAAGGTGTTTGGAATTTTTGATTTTTTTGTGGAATACTATGTTTATGAACGTGATTCGGAAGATGCGATCATTCGTTTTCTCTGTAAATGCTTACGTCTCGGTTAATCTTAGCGACAATATCTATAATGCGCCATATATGCCACACCGCTGTTATTTGTTGCATAATTTATCCATCCCTCGCCTGGCACTTCTCAGACGTGATTAAAGGGACATTCAACACTTCACGCAGTTGATTCAACACTTTTTCACGTCATAAATGCTTCATTTCTGCCTCTTTGCCACATAGATGACATGCCGATACTACTCCACCAGAATGGCGAAAAAACTAAGCAGAGCACGGCTCGAGAGGCTGTGTGTACGGATGACGTCACGATAAATATTACGCTTGTGTTTTTAAATGATAATATATGAGTTTATATTAGTTTAGATAAGAGTAGATTGTATTACGTTAGGTTAGGTTTGGTTGGGTTAGGTTTTCCTATTTAATTATGAATTATCATACTATTTGTTGGAAGTCGTGAGGCAAGACGAGACCAAGCAGAAGCCGGCTGCTCTCTGAGCAGTGCTGCATGTTTATATATCGCCTTGGCCGTGCTGTATGTTTAGTTTGTTTTGGCATTGTGGTGGAATAGTAGGGTGTCATCTATGTGGCAAAGAGGCAGAAATGAAGCATTTTCGACGTGAAAGTGTTGAATCAACTGCGTGAAGAGTTGAATGCCCCTTTAATCACGTCTGAGAAGTGCCAGGTGAAGGATGGATAAATTGTGCAACAAAGAGCAGCGGTGTGGCATATATGGCGTATTATAGATATTATCGCTAAGATTAACCAAGAGTAAGCATTTACTGAGAAAACGAATGATCACATCTTCCGAATCACGTTCATAAACATGTTCTGCCGGAAAAAAATCCAAAAATTCCAAGAACACCTTTTAATAAAAATTTACCCTCATTTCATCCGAATATTTACTTTTTAGCCAGCAAGTAAAATAACAAAAAAAGTGATTTCAGGGTAATCTTTACCTTTTGGCCGACACATACCAGTGTTGGAAAAACTGGCGTTTGTTGGTGTTATGCATACCAATAAATTTTGTACTCCAGGACTGTGACTGGACAAAATGAAATATTTTGTACTCCAGAAGGGAAAAGGAAGAACAACATTGTTTGGTTGAGTTCTACCACTCTAAGTCCATACCTGAAAACAACTAGCAGTTTCAGCAGTCCGTATGCGCCCACTCACCAACAACCCCTGTCGACCATAACAAAACTTTGAAACGCGTACAGCCTGTATAGCATGCCATACCAAGACATGTTTCTCGGTGTTGCGCTAAAAACGTCTCCGCTGGCCAGTTACAACTGGCGGCATGTGACGTCATGTGAGAAGATCCTACTTTTGTGTCACTATATCGTTAATATTTAATTAAAGATGTATTCAATATTTATTCAATATTTATTCAATATTTATCAATATTTATTGTTATATATTATGCATTTATATTAATCAACATTTATTCAATATTTATTATTCTGAGTCATGGGCAAATATCCCTAGTTGGCAAAACTGGCGGTACTTGGTATCGCCGGAGTAAATATTTCAGGCCCCGTTTGGCAATTAAGATGCTTTGAATGCGCAATCGAAGGTCATTTTGTTAAAGAGACAACTTTTTTAGACACCATGAGCCCGTTCAATGCAAAAAAGTCACTTTATATTTCCTCAAAGTGGCTTTGGAGCAATGAAGTTCTCCGAGGTGACAACACCAAGAAACCAATGCCATTTGTGAACTTATGAATGACTGTCCAATAATATTTTTGAAATCTGTGCTAAGATAAATTGTGCGCCTTGAAATATAACTGCATTTGGAGTTCATCAGTGTCGGTGAAGGGTCTGTAATACCTGTTCCGATTTTACTCCGACCCATCTGTTGCCGGCCCGGTAATCCGCCGTAGTTTTACCGCTGGGGTAAGCGAATCAGACCCGGCTCTATTTTCCAGTACATCTTTGACAACTGTTGGGAGGGACGGGCTGATGGAGTTGGTGAGTGTTTGTGGGTTGATTATTTTTTAGGTTTGTGGTGTGGGTACCCAAATGTGTACTGGCAGTGATAGCTAAGTGTGCCCATTCGGTTTCACTCTGTCGATTGTCATCATGAGATGTGAAGTCGTATTTCCATAAGTTTGGATCACACTGGCAAGTGTGGCAGGAAGTGGCACACGATAGAGACCATTGTTCAGAGAAGTAGGGGTTTGCTGTGGTGTTTGCCACGCCTGGTTTTTCTCCCCTGTTGTAAATAGATCAGCCAGAAGGTTTTGTTTGCCTGGTGCAGAGGTTGGTGGTGAAGGTGGAATGGTGTAAAGCCTTGGCTCGGCGGTTGTCATGGGTTTCGATTCCTCGTGGTGCCCGCCATCCCTCCCAGGGTCCACTGATGGGGTCCACCGCCAGTTAATTGTATCTTGCTGTGAGGAGCTTGTAAAACCATTTTCATCATTTTAAACTCATCTTTCTACTGGAAGTCTTCCTGATAGTTAGAAAACCTCACAAGTTATTCCCATTTTTAAAAAGGGTTCAAGGCATGATGCACTACATTATTGCCCAGTGAGTCTTACTTGTGTCCCATGTAAAATTCTGGTGTGGTAAAACGTGTAATTGTTGAGCATGTAACAGCATGAAATGCTAACATTGATTTGCAATTCCATTAAAGCAATGCTACCTAATTATGGACAACTCCTCATTTTTTTACTGCAGCAAAATTTTGGACATGGATGTTTGCCAAGATGTTTATGCATACAACAATGCTAACATTGGTTTTCAGCCCCATTAAAACAAGGTTAATTGTCGGCAAGTGCATTGCTATTTTTGTATTCCAGCTCAACATTTTGTACTCTAGTTAAAAATTATGTACTCCACTACCAAGAAAAAAAATATGGAAATCCTACACTGACACATACTGCCAAGGTTAGCGATTTGGAAAGAGGTGTCTCATACAATGTCTCATATATTTCATGACGTCATGGCCAAAAAAATTGCTTCGGAGGATTCTGGTTTTCCTGTTAGGTTAGGTTAGATTATATTATATTATGCTATGATACATTTTGTATATTATGCTACATTATCTTAGTCTAGGTTAGGTGGTAATCTTTACCAACACCCTACTCCTGTGACGTCACTTCCCTGACTCCTGTGATGTCAGTGTTCCCCACTATACATCTCTACAAATCACTAACCTTGTGTACAAATCACCAGTATGTGTCGGCCGAAAGGTAAAGATTACCGATTTCAGCTGGTCCTATTTACAGTATATTTACAGTTAATCTGTAGGTGCTTTTATAACAAAAAGGAATTTTTCTTCAGAATAGGTACCATGTTTACGAAGGTGACTAGGTATTATTGGAGATCAAGGTAAAAGTTGTTTCTTTGGAATTTTGTTTTGAATGCAATATATTTTAACATGAAAAAGATGGGGACGAGTAGTCTAGGGGTAAGTTGCTGGTAATCTTTACCTTTTGGCTGACACATACTGACAAGGTTAGTGATTTGTAAAGAGGTGTACAGTGGGGAACAGTGACGTCACAGGAGTCAGGAAAGTGACGTCACGATGTCACAAGATTCGGAGGATTCCGGTTTTCCGGTTAGGTTAGGTTAGATTATATTATGCTATGATACATTTTGTATATTATGCTACATTATCTTAGTCTAGGTTAGGTGGTAATCTTTACCGACACCCGTCTCCTGTGACATCACTTCCCTGACTCCTGTGACATCACTGTTCCCCACTGTACACCTCATTACAAATCACTAACCTTGGTAGTATGTG